>JANAVB010039216.1:3342718-3445434 GCA_029216955.1 Iris pallida
ATTTCATATTATCTATCTTATCTATTTTACCTTAGATGTGATTGAGTCTGTATCCTGCTACGTCGCCTCCATTGGAGTGTATATACTGTACAGGTACCTTATATTGTTAGATGATTGACCTAGGACACGTTCTACCGTCGATACTGCGGGTAGGCTGGATGTACCCACTTCTACCCTTACTCTAGGGTGCGGGTCGTGACAATGGTCACTAAAGTCGGCAAACTATATACCTACGAGTCCAATTTTTTGGTACAAATCCAAAATTATGTCTAATTTTTGGATTCGATGGACGGCACACAAAATTGTCCGTTGAATTGGATCGCATGTCCGTCAAAATAGTGTTCTGGTCAACCTTCTTAGAATCGGACCAAACTTAGCTCACATGACCAGAAAAATGATACGAGTCCAGTGGCATAAGTTTCGTCGCAAGGTGACGAACGTGCGCGAAGTAATTGGCTAGTTTACAAAGAGGCCGATACGGGGTATCTCGACCGATTACAAATAATTACAAAATAAATTAAAGTAATTTAAGGATTTCCATCCTGGTTATGAAGTCTACAAATCTGTTCAAGTCGATTTCTAATATGACCTGAATCCTGACAGAAGGGTTCCTTCCAAAACAGTGGCAAAAACCTACAAACTGCTATAAAAATCTCACTACTAAAATCTGCTCAATTGGCGACATATATTTAGCGACGTTCGAGTAACGTCACTAAATTGTGTTCATTAGCGACGTTTTATCTAAACATCGCTAATAGTCGCTACTAGCGATGACCTAAGAGACGTAACAACGACGTATATTAATCACATGATCTAGTCGTTGCGAAACGTCGCTCTGACGTCGCTAATAGTGACTAACTTAGCGAAGGTAATATTAGCGTCGCTAAATTCTAATTATATCCCCCCACAGATTCATTTCCCCCAATTTTACTCTCTCACTCTCTCTCCTCCCCCCTCAGGTGCTCTCACTCTCTCCGGCGACTCTCACTCTCTCCGGCGACTCTCCTCCCTCTCCGGTACGTGACTCTCCCCTTCCCTCTCTCTCTCTCTCTCCGACTGTTTTGGTTGTTGGTGGTTGGGGGGGTGCGGGTGGCTCGGGGGGAGGTGCAGGAGGGATGCGTGTCATGCCCCGATCCGGGAAATCGCTCGTCCTCGCTAGATTTTACCCGAATCATCGTCCTCGCTGGGGCGTGATGCCGCACGAGCATGGAATTGCGCTCGTGCAAGGCAAGATAACGGTTCACATAGTGATTATCTCAAATTCTTAACATAAGCAACGGAAGGGAAATAAGGTGTAACCTAAGAATCTCTTTTATTGATACAAACTGAAGGTTACAAAGGCTCTGAATAGCCCAACATATATGCCAATTGGCTACAACGCTCATGATCTCTCTAGCTCACAAAGGATTACATTGTTCTATACATTATGCCTCTTTATAGCCACCAAGTAGTCTTCGGTCGAACATCTCCATGTCGCAGGTCCGAACGCCCATGCTGTAGCTCCTCTTGAACGCCAAGGACTCCATGCCTCGGCACGTCCAAGCCAAGCTCCGCCCCGAGCCGATCATAACCTGAGCCTGCACACAAACTAGTGGGGGATTAGTGCTTTCATCCTCGCTTCGTACTGATCAAGACCCGCTCGCACCCAAACCAAACACTAAATATATTTAGTGAACATGCATCTTAATTTTTTATCTTTCTATTTAGCCTTAGGATCAGTTTCATGGCATTGTTTATGCATAGCAACTTTATCATAACGTGTCCACTACCGTGTTCCTGCAGCAGATACAGTTAGACATAATCTGTATATAAACATAGTGAATCGTGCTCATCCCGTTCCTCTTTTGTAACGCCCCAGTCCCAATATACGTAGGACTAAGTACGTAGACATGCCAGCTGTATACATATGAAGTACATGGGCCTTGTATGTATACATAAGCTGTAAAATGCAGCAAACCACAACTAAATAATCTCACCCACAAAATAAAGGAATAAAAGATAGCATATAATGAATTGTCTTGGTACAATATGTTGGGTGGAGACACATCCACTACCAACCAAATAAAAAGGAAGAAGTACATGATATATAAAAGGCTAAGTGGAAGTAGCAAGGAGGAACCAAGTCACGTCATCTTCGAATAAATGGAGAAGACCACGATCCCGACTAAGATACCTGCGGAAGACATGAACATACACCTGGTGAATAACTAGGTCCTCAGACGGACGTAGCAAGATACATAAAGAACAAGCTAATATGAACTGTCAGAATAATAAAATAATATATAAAAGACTATCCTAGACACAAATATGCAAAGGAGATTCTAACCGCCTAATGTGTAATTTAGAGGACAACTTTCATGCGTATGGGTAGGATTTTAGGCTATGTGTACGTAACTGGCATCCAGTCATATGTATCCATCCGTAACGTCTAAAACGTCAGAGGGTATCTGCAAATAAATCGCCACAGTTCCATTCGAAGACTGTGGTTTACCTGTTTGGATTCCCATACGCACTAGCGACTGTCCTTTCCCAATATTTCCCACACTGTTCAAGTCATGTCCATGACCTGCCCAGTTTTGTAACTGCTCGAGTCTCTATACCTTAATCGTAGCAGTTACGATCTATCCGTCACACGACAATAAAGATGGCCAGTCCATAAGTCATGCCCCTAACAAAATATCTCAAACCGTGTAGTGTAGGTGTCATGGCCAAAGAAGATATAAGAATATCCTCCAACAAGAAGGTAGTCCGCTAAAACTAAGTTACCATGCATATAGTAAAGTAAAACGACTAATAGAGTCGCTTGCACTCAAATATGGCTTGGACGCGCAATTTATAACAAAGAAAAATAACAATATGAAACAAAATAAATAATATAAAAATAAATAATATGACAGTAAATTAGCAAGGTAAACTTACCTGGGTCCTGAGCACTGTGGTGGCGAAGATCAGACAGGAAAGTAGGTAGAACAACGGCTGCTGAGGAAGTAAGGTCCAAACATCTCCGGATGCTGAAAATAGTCTATTATCTAATTTAATTAATACTATACCTATTAGATTTATTTAATAAATTCTATAATTAGGATATGGCATAGGTTTTCGTATTAGCTTTCTGAAAAACTAAACGGATCGCATTTTCGTTTCCGGAAACTCCCGAAATCGCAAAAATACTGAAACATATTTATTTTTGGGACATCTAATACTCAAATAGTTTTACAGAAATCTACAGAACGAATTTTGTCTATTAAAATATGTTTTTGGAAACCTTACCTCGATACGCTTCTTTTAAAAAAAACTGGAGACGAAACGTAGTTCGGAGCTAGGAGATATCGTCGTTCCAAGTTGCTCTTGCTACTAAAAAGCGGGGCTGAATTCTAATGACGAATTTTAGAGTTTCTATTGGACTAAAAATAATTTCAAATTGATGATAGAAGGGGGATGTATTTGTAGAAGCATGGAATTTCACAACCAGAAAGCCCATGCGCCGGACACTACATACGCCAGAGCTCGGACAAAATACTTCACAACAAAAGCAACAAATATAGACATGGAAAGAGAACTTTTTTTATTTCACATATAAAAGTCTATTACATGTCTAGAGAAGGCTGTACAAAGGAAAAAATTCTACAAAGGAAAGATCCTAAGTCTACGGCCAGCAGTCACCATGCGCCTCCAGTCAGGCACAGCAGCCACCATGTGCCTCCAGTCAGGCGCAGCAGCCATCATGCGCCTCCAGTCTGGCGCAACAGTCACCACGCGCCTCCAGTCAGGCGCATCATCACCATGTGCCTTCAACCGGGCGCATCCCACCATACGCCCTCAGCAAGGCGCATCCCTTCAGCAGCTCAGTTATGTGCATCCTCAGTTATGTGCATCCCTTCAGCAGCCCAGTTATGTGCCACTCTTCCAGCCAGGCTCACATGGCCGAGCAGGATGAGGGTGGCAATTAACCCCCCAATCCAGAGAAAGAGCCTCAAAAGCCAAAGGAAGACGGTCAGGGCACCACCATTCCGATCTACGGCTCTTCCGGAACAACGGAGACGAGGCCCGAGCATCCCTATCTTTGGATGCAACAGGCACCTTCCGCCTGTCTCGGAAGCCCTCGACTCCGTCTTTTGGATGTAACAGTCACCTTCAAGTGCATCAACGACGACATGGCGTCTCATCTTCACCCTCGGGAGCACTTCGTCAACAGAATGCACTCGAGTACCCAAGTTTATGTTGGAAGTACGTGAGAGAACGAGAAGCAAACCCTCTCTCTATGCCACTATTTATAGGCCGGGCAAATCAAACCCATGCGCCAAGTGGATGGCTCTCCAAATTCCGTGCAATGAATTTATATTAAATGGATGAACCAGACGCTTCGAATTCAGCCAAGTCAAAACGGCTATTTAAAGCACTCGAAGAACGTAACAGTTGTACCATCAAAGACGTCTCACGAAGCGGATGCGCCGGCCAGACCGCGCATCACACAGACACGCCCTTCAGAATCGAGCGCATCACAGAGGATGCGCCCCCATGCGTCCCCATACCCGGTGGAACGCCAATCGACGCGCCCCCTCAGCTGTCCATCGAATGTCATAAACATTAAATGCTGAACTGACAGAGTTGGCAGCACGCCTCCCAAAGTCTGAACAGTCAGTAGCTTTTTCAGAAGACGAAGCATCGGCAACGTCAGCATCATTATGACTTTACTCCAACGGCTACTGCCACGTGGCCACTCAACCACCCGTATGCGCCTCTGCAGCCATGCGTCCAAATCTGCATGCGCCTCAAAAGCCATGCGCCTCAGAATCTTCACTGATCTCTAAAGACAGAAGGAAAGTCTCCATCTGAAGCTCTGCATGCGCCTCAAAAGCCATACGCCCCAAACTGCTCTCTGATCCTAAAAGACAGAAGGAAAGTCGCCTGCATGCGCCTCAAAAGCCATGCGCCCAGAATGGTTCGTGACTCATAAATGTTACGGGGCAAAGTCTCCTCATGCGCCCAATCTTAGGCACATCCTACCAGTTCATTCCTCCATCAAATCCGAGATCTCCGAGCCATGGGTCGATGACACGCGTCCTTTGACTCAACTCACCCAAGATCTCAGCAACAAAAAGATCTTCTCCTCTGCTACGTGCCGGCTCACAACAGCAGTATGAAGAAGTCAACCCCTCGATCAGGGCGCATCACCCATGCGCCTCCATCAGCAATCAACACGTGGCGTCCCTACGCACCAGCGCATCCTACATATGTGCGCATGAGCAGCCAACCTGTCCAGCTATAAATAGAGGAATCATTTCCTTCTTCCGGACACACACATACGAACGAACATACCACCAGAGAGGCAGATACAGACACTCAACGTCTTCCTCCTCTCAGCAAGCTCCAGCACCCAGAGCAATCCAAACCTTCAGAGAACCGATAACCGTCGTCAGCTCGTCAACGGAGTCAACGCATTACCACTCGCTCCATCGGCACAAGGGACCCAGATAAACAAAAGTGTACTCCTAGGACTACGTCTAAAGTCCTATATTGTAATACTGTTCTGTTTGTATTGAAATTACATCAAAAGATTTTAATGGCAAACAAGCTGGCGACTCTGCTGGAGACCTCTTTTTCGTCCACCGAGAAAGTCGTGTCGCAAGCCGACGACGTGAAGGTGGGCTCCTCCCACAAGACGCTGGTCGTACGCCTCAATCAACAGGCGTATGAGGAGTTCCTATCTGAAGGCAGTGCGAGTCCTTCCAAGCGGCTGCCGAAGCCGAAGAAGACCCGCCGAGTCTCGGTGCGCAAGGTCGACGCCTCGGGCACTACCACCGAAGGGGATGCGCCAATCCAGCCTTCCCTTCCTGCTGACGTCCTCAGCAACCAAGATGCGCCCGCTGGTGCAGTGCATCTCTCGGGGAAACGTGCGGCTAACCATATTCCCCAGCCATCTCCCTCTCAGGTGAGGAAGATGCGTCGACGGAGCAGGGGCGTAGCCAATGCCCCGCGTATCACCTCTGATGCGCCACAGAAGATCTCTGTCTTCGACAGACCCACTCGCTGTAGTGGCGAGGAGAATTTGGATTCTGAGTACTACACGCCCCAGCGGCTTGGTACGAAGAAGTCCAAGGCAGCACGGGCCATGCATCCCAAACGTGCAATGCCAGCAACAAGCCAGAAGCATGCGCTCACAATCATGCGCGCTGCTGATGGTAAGTTGTACAAGGTCGACTCGAGTGCTGCGATGCCGAGAATCAGCCGACCTTCAAAGCCCTTGTCTCACTTGGGCGCATCTACTGCGTGCACAACCAAGTCGAGCAAGGCAAATCCAGTGGTCTTGAACTCCCGCGCCTCCTCCGGTGGTGCGTTTGAGGTCCGTTCAAGTCACTCCAACTGTTGTGGTTCCCCCACTACTGATCAGGATGCCTGTTTGGTATTAGATCAGGGGGCGCAGCACTCACCTGACCACCCTGGCATTTGGCCTTGCCATGCGCTTGAAGGGGGTGCGAAGGCAGCACTCTCCTCTAACGACCTGCGTAACGTGATCACTCACAAGCGCAGGTCAGGAGAGTCGACCAACAAGCATGATGCGCCCCTCACGGGGCATACTTGTGCTGTGGTCACCATCAACTGCTGTTGCAAGATGGCAGTACCACCAAGGCAGTCAGTCTTCCAGCGGCTGCAATTATCGACACCCCTCCGACATCGCCTTGGGATGAAGGTATCAACAGAAGAGAAGCCAAGGGTTGCTTCATGCAACGTGATCTCCAACTCCTCGTCAGTCCGAAAGACGACCGGTAATTCCTCGTCCTCATCCAAAAGCCAGCCGAGGAAAACCAAGGCAGCTGTCTCGTCCTCCGGAGTGTTCGAAGGCACTCGGTCGAGGAAGAAGTTCTTGGAGGAAGCTGGGGGTAGTCAGACCCTTGTTTCCGGAGACGAAGATGTCCAAAGCACAGCTGCGGCGGATCTTCATCCTCGAGGCAAAGTCTGCCTCCCAGAAGCCCCTCAAAACGAGGATGTCCCCCAGAACATAGCTGGGGGTAGTTCCGGAGACGAATAGACCCTTCAAGACGGAGCTGAGGGTAATCAGACCCTTGCAAATGCGCCCGTCGAGAATGACCTCCAGAACGTGGCTGGACGTGGCCAAGATGAAACTCCAGGAGAGGCGACTCCCCTACATGAGAGTGAGGCCGAGAGCGAAGCCTCCACCAATCCATCCACTCCCGGCCGTATCATGACAGTATACATGACTGGGGATAATTCCGAGTCTGATGTGCCGCCGCAGGACATCGTCCAGCGCATCGACACATTAGAGGGAGGACTCAAAACCCTTTCTGCTTCCATGTAAACACTGACTCAGGCGGTATTTGAAATACGGTCGGCCTTGACCCGAACGCCTTCGATCGGTCCCGACCCAGGGGCCAATGGGGATTCGAGTGTACCCCTTCAACGGGTATCCTCAGACACAGACCGCCGAGAAGTACCCCGGACGTCTGAGCCCTCAAATGCTCAACTCCAGGTGGTACCACCTTCCCCGACTCCCAGCTCCACGGATGATGTGGTCGAAATGATCAAGGACTTGCGGGAGCGCTTTGAGTCCAAGAACAGGCAAGAGGAGTGCCAGAAGATGGGCATCCCCCAACCCTATCCCCTCGAGTGGAACAAGGTGGTTTATCCTCCAAAGTATAAACCACAAACACTGACGCCATACGACGGGAAGGACTCTCCGCGTCGCTACCTGACGTACTTTCAGTCCCAAATGGGACATCTCCTGAAGGAGGACGCGCTCCTAACTAACATATTTATCGGAGCATTGATGGGAGTGGCGTATGACTGGTACTGCAGCCTCCATGATAATTCCATATCATCCTTCGACGATTTGACGTGCCTCTTCCTCGACCGCTTCTACGATGGCGGAAAAGACATGACGATGGCGTCCCTCATAGAGATACGCCAGAAGGAGAAGGAAACGGTTCGGGTGTTCATCGAACGCTTCCGACAGGCCTGCTTCAGACTACCTCCAGGCATGCCGGAACATGCGCTCCTCTCCTCTTGTAGCATGAACATGCTGCCTGCAGTCAAACTCTGGCTCAACTCTACTCCCCCTCCCGATTGGAGCTCCCTGATCATCGAAGCAGAAGCCGCAGAAAAGAAGGCGGCCAGCGCACGTCTTCTGGGGGTCAGCTTCCCTGTCTTTGATGACAAGGGGAAAAGGTCTACAGCCAACAACCCCGGGCGTGAGACAAAGGGGAAGCAGGCATTGACTGTTAATGCCTCAAAAGGCGCATCTGCGTCTACTCAGAAGCCTCCACTTACACCAAGGCCCAAGGAGGTTTATTCGTTCAACGACGAAGACACCTTGCAACTTTTTGAAATACTGAAGCAGGGTGACAAGATCAAGCTACCGGACCCAAAGCAGCCCGATGAAGTTGGGAAAGTGGACAACCCGAGGTACTGTCACTACCATCGGTTTGTCGGACACCCGACCAAGGACTGTTATGTCCACAAGAATTACATCCAGCGCATGATCAATGCAGATGTAATCTCCGTCGACTATGAAGAGAAGACAGTGTCAGCCAATGTGGTGTCACTCCAGTTCGGCACCTTGCCGCCGACTACCACACAAGATGGCGTCGTCCCCATCCCTAAGGCGACAATGGAGGTGGTTAACTTACCACCTACCCGTGACAATGTGAGTGGACTCATCCCACTCACCACATCTCGAGGAGAGGTCCTATGGGTCCACCCCGACCTCGTCTCCGAGGTGACTCAACCAGAGGTACGTCCTACCTCCAAATCCAAAGGCAGGAAGATCAAGTCTTGCCGTATGGTCTCTTCTTCAACAGAAGAGGCACTCCCTGTGCAGACGCGTGCACAACAGAACGCCCAACCCGACGAAGCTGCCGCCGAGGTGGTGCTTCCTTGCACCGTCCCTGCTGTCCAGGAAGAGGGCCCGTCTAAGCCCTCAGCAGCCAATAAGCAGAAGCAGGTAGAGGCTCGTTTCGACAGACCTCTACGAAAGGAGAATGCTTCGGGGCTAGCCAAGCCCCACAACTTCGACATACTGGCACAACTGGCCAGTACACCTGCCCGCCTATCTTTGTTCGAGCTCCTGCGTCTTTCCAAAGACTCCCGAGAAGCTCTCTGCGAAGCTCTGAAGGATGCCAAATCCTTTCTCAGTCAGGTCAAGCAGCCTGAAGACCTCCCAACTACTTGTGCGTACTGTCATTGTGCGGATGAAGTTATCCCAAACATAACTTTCACCCAACAAGACATGTTGCTCAAGCACCACCGACATAACCGGCCGCTGTATTATACATGTTATATCGGTTCAGTCAAGGTGAACCGAATTCAGATCGATCCGGGGTCTTCTCTCAGCATCATTCCGAAGGCACTGTTATCAACACTGGGGATCCCAATGTACCGGCTGGTGCCCTCCAACACAACCATCAGCGGCTTCAACGCTAGCAAAAGTGAGCCACTGGGCAAAATTCGACTGAAGTGTCACATCGGTAACCTCAAAACTGAGGTAACCTGCTATGTTGTGGATGCCGAGGTCAACTACAACATCCTGCTCGGTCGACCATGGCTATATGAGTACATGGTGGTGCCATCCACGCTCCATCAATGCATGAAATATGTATCCACCAACGACGTCATCAGGACGGAGTTCGCAGACATCGATCCTTTCAAAGGGATTGAAGCCTACTTCACCGATTCCGACTTGTACAAATCACTTGACGAGGAGGAAGCCAATGATGCTGATGACGAGGCAGAGACGGCAGCTGAGCCGGACATGGAGCCTGAGATGACTCCCGACGCCCCTTTGAAGATCCAACTCAAGGGAAAACCGCCCCAGAAGGTGCCTCCAATGAGCATCAAGCTACCAGGAAAAGCACCAACTCCTGAAGCTCCCTTGAAGATACGCCTCAAGGGAAAGCCGCCTCAAACATCGGCTCCCCTGGTGGCAAAATTACAGGGGAAGGCACCAATCACTAGAGGCGCAGTTGAGGCACCATTGAAGGTGCGTCTTAAGGGCAAGCCCCCGCAGTCATCCAAGACGCCAGGGAGGGCTCACATAACCCTCTCGGACCCCAAAATCAAAGCTGTGGTGGACTCTCCTGATCCAACCCCAGTGCTTACAGATGAGGAGCTTGGCAAATATATCTCTGCTGATGTAGATGCACCCTCCTTAGACAATGTAATCCCACGGGATAAAATCTCGTATTTAATCAATAATAGAGTATCTTTTAATTATTCTTGTCTTCCATATTGGAATGCCATATATACATTAGATAACGCTCTACGGTCATTGCAAACACAAATAACGACCGTCCATCATATAAATCGAGTAGTCCCGTCTCAAAGAGTCTGTTACATAGTCCCTCCACGAAGTCAAGACGAAGGATCCATCATCTTCGGTAAAGTCGAGCGTCATCAAGACCTTCCGCCACTCGAGCCAGAACCAGATGCCGGCAGAATGTAACTCTATCGGTACACGGATAAGGCAAAGTACCTCATCCAAAAGATGGGCTACGACCTAAAAAGCGACAAAGGCCTGAACTACGGCAAAGGTCGACGTCTCCCACTCCGGCTTCCAACACCTAAAGGGAAGCCGCAGGACTACTACAACAAAACTCGACGGGGGGTAGGCTATATCACGCCGCCATCAACTCCAGAGAGTTCAGACGCAGAAGACGTAGAACATTCCCACTCGTCTGAAGCATCGACTTGGGATTCCGATACCAGTATCGGATCTGTCTTCAGGAAAGTGCTGTCAGCTAACATGATATCAGCATAACCTCAAAAAGGTGAAGGCGAAGACCAAGCGCCGGAACCCTTCAAAGAAGAACCTTGGGCCCAACGCCTAGGAGAACAATGGGAGTCTCATTTCGAGTTACGTGAACCTCCCACCGAAGACGAAGTCGAGCAGATCGACCTTGGAGACAGGTCTTCTTCCAAACCCATCTTCATCAGCAAAATCCTAGAAGGAGAAGACCGAGAGTCTTTAATCCAACTGGCTAAGGAGTATATCGACGTCTTCGCCTGAAGCTACGAAGATATACCGAGACTTGATCCCCAGATTGCGATGCAGAGGTTGAATATCTTGCCTGATGCCAAGCCTATCAAGCAACAACAGCGGCGCTTCCGTCCGGACATCATGAATGCCATCGATCAGGAGGTAGACAAACTCTTGATTAGCTGCTTCATCCGTGAAGAGCAACACCCAGATTGGGTCGCCAACGTCGTACCTGTCACCAAAAAAAATGGGAAGATACAAGTCTGTATCGACTTCAGGGATCTCAACTCTGCTTGCCCGAAGGACGAATTCCTATTTCCAATCACTGACGTGATGATCGACAACACGTGTGGCTTCGAACGCATGTCTTTTATGGACGGGTATTCAGGCTACAATCAAATCAAGATGTTCCCCGATGACGCAAAACATACGTCATTCAGGACTCCAAAGGGCATTTTCTGCTACATAGTGATGTCCTTCGGCTTGAAGAACGCCGGTACGACATACCAACGAGCTATGAGCACCATCTTCTGTCAACATCTTCGCAAGACAGTCGAATGCTATGTTGACAACATCGCAGTCAAGAGCCGCCTTAAAGGAGATCACCTACAGGACCTGAAGACAGTCTTCGATCTCATGCGGGCACATCAACTCAAGATGAACCCCGCAAAATCCTTCCTGGGGATTTCTAGCAGAAAATTCTTGGGCTTTGTCATCACGGCAAAAGGCATTCATGGTGATCCCGAGAAAACTAAAGCCATCCTCAACATGGACCCTCCGAAGAATCTTCGAGAACTTCGAGGCCTACAGGGACGTCTGGCGTACATTCGGAGGTTCATAGCAAATCTTTCCGGTAAATGTCAACCCTTTACTCAGCTCATGAAGAAGGGAGTCTCTTACGTCTGGACAGAGGAGTGCCAAAAGGCTTTCGACGACATCAAGGCTTACTTGACAAGCCCGCCAGTCTTGGTAGCACCTGTCGTCGACAAACCATTTCTCCTCTACGTTCGTGCCATGGATCATTCCTTGGGCGCTCTGCTGGCTCAAAATAGCGATACAGGCTACGAGCAAGCGATCTACTACCTCAGTCGAACACTCATCGGGGCTGAACACCGGTACAACCCCGTTAAAAAGGAGTGCTTGGCCTTGGTGTTTGCCATCCAGAAGACTCGCCATTATGTTTCGGGCCAGACAATTCATGTCATCTCCCGAGTCAATCCACTCAGAGTCCTCATGACGAAGCCAGGGTCATTAAACTCCCGGCTAGCTACATGGGCGATCCTGCTAACACCATACAACATGGTGTTTGTGCCACAAAAAGCTGTTAAGGGTCAGGCCCTGGCTGACTTTTTAGCTGCACACCCCATTCCGGAGTCCTCAAGACTCTATGAAGACATCCCAGATGAGGTCCAAGAATCAAACGTCACCGAAAGAAGCTCCGTTTGGCGGATATTTTTCGATGGTGATTCAAGAACAGGCCCCAAAGGCCAGATCGTCGCAGGAGTGGGGGTAGTCTTAGTCTTCCCCGATCAGCTAGTCATCCAGCGTGCTTACTCTCTTTCGAAGCCGTACTCCAACAACGTGGCCGAGTACAACGCGCTCATTATGGGACTCCAGCTGGCACAACAGCTAGGGGTGGATTATCTGGAAGCCTACGGCGACTCAAAACTCGTCGTAAACCAGATCCGAGGGCAATACGAGGTTCGCCATAAAGATCTGGTCCCTTACCATGAAGTTATATTGAACATCGTTTCAACCTTCATCGGGTTCTTCATCGAATACGTACCTCGCCTACAAAATCTGGAGGCTGATGCTCTGGCTGGCCTCGCGGCCTCATTAGCAGCACCCCTTGGGACTCAATACTACGTCACGGTAGTTGGCCGAGACTTGGTTTGTCCTAGAAATAACCTATGCTTACGAGTGGACCACGCCATACCGACAAGTACTGGTGTTAATATCCGAGATTGGAGGTTCCCATTCATCGACTTCGTCGTCTACAAAATTCTTCCAGAGGACCCGAAGGAAGCCGTCTCAGTCAGGAGACGTTCTCCTCGATTCTATTATGATACAGCCACTAAAATGCTGTACCAACGCTCCTATGATGGGCTCCTCCTTCGATGCCTGTCCAACGAAGAGGCGACCGAAGCTCTTCGAGAAGCTCATGACGGAACTTGCGGAGCTCATCAACCTGGTCCTAAGTTGCCGGATCGACTGCGACACATGGGCTACTATTGGCCAACCATGGCCGCTGATGCTGTCGACTATGCTAAGAAGTGCCAAGCGTGCCAACTTCACGCAGACTTCATTCATACGCCGTTAGAACCACTACATCCTACAGTCGCCTCCTGGCCCTTCGAAGCCTGGGGCATGGACATTGTAGGACCGATCACCCCTCCTTCATCAAGGGGGCACCGCTTCATCCTGGCTATTACCGATTACTTCTCCAAGTGGGCAGAAGCAGTCCCATTGGCGGAAGTAAAGAGCTCCAGGGTGGTCAACTTTATCAAACACCACGTTATCTACTGTTTCGGAGTACCCCGGAGGATCATCCACGATAATGGTCCTCAGTTCATCAGCCATGTTTTCAGCAGATTCTGTGACAAAAATCACATTCAAAATGTGGCATCAACCGTCTACAATCCGGCAGCAAACGGATTGGCCGAGGCGTTCAACAAAACTATCGTTAGGTTGCTCAAAAAAGTCGTGTCATCCAACAAATACGACTGGGACGAAAACCTTGGAGAATGTCTTTGGGCCTACCGCACAACGGTACGAACCCCAACAGGCAACACACTATTCTCTCTGGTCTACGGGAGTGAAGCGGTACTGCCTCTCGAGATCCAGATACCCTCACTCCGTGTAGAAATTACAAACAAACTCACAGAAGAAGACAATCAATGTCGTCGTCTGCGGGAGCTAGAGGCAGTTGACGAAAAGTGTCTCCTAGCTCAACAACGTATCGAACTCTACCAAGCCCGTATATCACAGGCTTTCAACAAGAAGGTCAAACAGAGAACTTTTCAAGTTGGCGACCTGGTTCTGGCAGTCAGGAGGCCGATGGTGTTAACTCACAAGACACCAAAAAAGTTCGAGCCCAAGTGGGAAGGACCTTTCATCATTGAGACGGTATACTCAAACGGTGCTTACCGCCTCGCCAAACCCAATGGGGACTTGTTCATGATGCCCATCAATGGCAAGTTCCTGAAGAAGTACTACTCTTAACATCTTTCAGATATTTGCTTCCACAAAGGGATCTATGGACCCAATCATCAGGATTCACAGACAATTCCCTTCCAACAAAATCATACGCTTCCGGAACCCAGCTGTTCCGTAGCATCTTTTAGTAGAAAGACAACCACGTCCACATCACCTCTGAGTTGTCCCTCTACACCCTGCAAAGCAAAATCTTACACTTCGTAAGCCTACGCTATCCTTCATGTTTACCACGTCCACATTACCTCTGAGTAAACATCTCGTACAAACAACCCTTGTATTGTCGTACATTGATCGCAGAACTTCCACGTCCACATCACCTCTGAGTTATTCAGCGTATCCTCCAGGGTCATTCCTACCATGTCTATAATACCTCTGAGTAGGAAGATTCTATCATTTGAACCTCAATGATTACCACGTCCACATTACCTCTGAGCAAACATGTTGGTTCTTTCAAACTTATTATCTGTACCTAAAAGCTAAGGTGCGCAAAAGATAATAGGTCCACACAAATCATCAAGTTCATGATAACAAAAATGAATACATCATAAAAAAGTTGCGTACTTCTTTATTTTCTAAAAAAAGAAAGAGTACAAAACTACACTATCCCCCAGCAAGAGTTGCAAAAAACATAAAAAGGAGACGCTACAGTCCCTAAACATCTCCAGGGTTGGTTGAGAGCTCTCTAACTCGACGTCTCAAGTCGGCTGTATGAGTCTCCACAGTCGCCAGGACTCGACGCTCAGCTTCTTGACGCATCAATTCAACGGCCTCAACGGAAGTATCATTCTCATGCTTCTCATCAAGCTGTTGTCGCTGCCGAGCCAGGGCAAGAGCCCGGTGAGTGAAGGTTGCTTCCTCCTTCTTGAAAGCTACGTGTTCAGCCTGGACACGTTCGGCATCTAACTGGAGTCGGGCCCGATGGTCCTCGAGACGGCGCATCTGGGTGTTGATCTCCGCGATATTAGTGTCCAACGCAGCTCGCGTTTCCATTGTCTCCTTCATAGACTGAGACAACTGCCCCATCGCAGCCTCAGTCTCAGCCACCTCGTGCTCCCAGATGCTCACAGTGGCCTGGTAGGAAGACTCAATCTCAGCGATCAACTTCTCCTTCTCCGCATCTATCAAGACGGAAAGGTCATTTCGCTGGTTGCGCTGAAGTTCCGTGAGCCGCTGGTCCAGCTCGATCACCGAAGCCTCCAGGATCTCAGCCATATGGTCGTGGCCTTGGTGAACGCGGATCAGCTCGATATAAGGCATTGCCAGAGTTTTTACCGTCGTAAAACTCCCGTTGGCATCCATCACCGCAGATACACCCCTCTGCAGCATTTTATACACCCCCTCGACGAAGAATTTTACATATTCATCTGCGTCCGCCAGCACATGCGGCATCATAGCAGGAGTTGGAGGGGCTGCTGTAGTTAGCGGACCGGAAGAAGATCCGCCAACCTCAACCTGCGAGACTGGAATCTCGGTATCAATAGGCTCTTCATCAATATGGGCCGGACTGCTAGCCCGATGAGCCGAAGGAACAGAGGAAGCCGGCACAGGCGTCGAGATAGTACCCCAAGTAGGAGGAGCAACAGAGGGTTCCACACCCTTACCCATCTCAAGTTCGGAGGAACCACCGACGTCAATGGCCACCTCTTCTGCCCCAACGTCCTATCAGCGGTCAGTACCTCCCCTGGCAGAACGGGGAGATCAACACTCATCTCCTGGCCCGCCCCGGGAGACAGGACTGGCAGATGAGTCTCATCCTTCTCAAGTCCCTCTGCAGGGATAGGATCTGTCGCTACCGCCTGATCGGTAGCCACCTCAACTTCCACGGGTGAGGCTGGGGTAGGACTCGGTAATGATACAGCCGATCTCCCCTCATCATGACAAGGAGGGGAATCAACCCTCTCCTCTGTTCCAACCATATCTGTTGCCCCCACAACAGACTCTTGCAACGCTGGAGGGACGTCATTGGAAGGCGACGAACTCCAATCCACTACATCATCAGGATGCCTCGATTCCGTAAGACCCTCAACGTCCAAGGCCTCCACGACAGATTGTACCTTCCCGAAAGTTGTTGCAACCTCCGCAATTCTTTCAACAAAGTCAGGAGATACTGAAATCTCCGCAGGAACATCTTCGGGACTCCCCTCCACGGGAGACATTATTATCGGTGGAATGCGCTCATCAGAAGAGCTTGCCACCTCCTTCGGTTTATTAACACCCGATTTCGGAACACGGGTCTTCTTCTTCAATCCCTATAAGAAGAAATGCATAAGCCACCAAAGTGGCAAGATAGACCAGAATTACAGAGGATGCCTTACCTCAGCAGATCCCGCTGGCGTTTCAAGTGGCACTCCTGTAGCCTTTGGAGTCGACGTCCTTCTCGGTCTTTTTGGTATAGAAGAACCAGCTTCTGTGTCGGCCCGCCTCTTTCCAACAGACGGATCTCTCACTGGTGCTACAGCAGCAGCCCGATATCCCGCCAATTCTGGTGGACGATATGATCGGGCTGCCATCAACATATTCGCCGTGGCCTCCAGCTGTGTTCCAACGATGAAACTAGTCTCCCTGTCATAACCAGGAGATGCAGTATTCATAGTGCAATACAGCTTGGCGGCCGAATACAGGATCTGTGGCCGAGGGTTGTAAACGGGTACCGTAAACTGAACACCAGTACACCCGGCATTGTAATATTGCCAGCCCCGGGCTCCGTCCAGCAAACTACCGATGAACCCCAGACTGCTACTGGGATTCTGTAGTATCAGCTGAGTATAGCCAAACTGGCGAGCGAACCGGCTGGGCAGATATGGCTCCAGATGACATCTATTTTGGTTGCGGTAGACCAGGTGAGAAGGCCGAATGCTTTGCAACCAACGGAAACCCCATTTCGGCAAAGTAATCGCATCTTCGCCCGAGTCAATTAAATCTTGATCGGCCTCGAAATCTTTGAAGATGGGGCCAACCTTGACAATCTTCCACCCCTGAAGGTAGGATAAAACCCTCCTACAAACGGAAATGCCAGTGTATAACCACTTCCTCTTGTAGAAGCGGCGGATGAAGGCATCTCCTTCAACATGATCCTCCTCCGGACCGGGACTCATCACGTTCGGATGATGCAAAATCAGCCATCCCATAAGATAATGGAAGGGCAGCTCGGCCCGGGGAAAGTTGTCGTTGTTTCCTTTCCCGTGGATCACATCGTCAGCAAAAGACCTCAAACCCTGCAACAGGTTATACACCATCGCGGGGAGGAGAGCTAAAGGTCGTCCAAAGGCCAACTTGACGGCGGGTAAAATGAGGTTCCGATGTACCCTCTCTACGGTACCAGATCCACCCGCAAACACACAATCTCGGAGCCATATCATCAAGTATGATGTCAGTACCGCTTTAGACGACATCCGGTGCGTGCAGTGCCAGAAGCAGCTATACGCGTTCTCACCCTCCTCATTGGAACGAGGAGTCCTCTCGTCCAGCCGGCTTATCTCAGAAGTCACTTCCGCAGGTTTCAGCCCTTGCGGAGTCGTAAACCGGATCCTTGAAGGATCCATCAAATCCTGCTTGAAAACATAATCCCTCCAAGCAGTCACATGAGGCTGAGTCTTGACTTTGTCCTTCCGATGCATCAAATAATGATGGCTCGCCACTTCCTTGAAGATGGCCATCATCTCCGAGTTCTTATTTTCCAGAACCTGGATCTCTTTATTTGATGGAAAATATTCCTCGTACGGCTCCGAGCCCCAGGGAAGCTTGGACACTTCGTACATCTCGTGGAGAGCCAACCCCAACTCCCCTACGGGAGTGTAAAAGGTACCAGTCTGGGTATTGAACAACTCCAAAAGTGCAAGGAACATAGGCTTATTGAGATCCATGCCAGCCTGCGTGGCACGGATGGCGGCTGTCAGCCCAATCTCCTTAAGCTCAGCCTTGAACTTCGAAAGCACCCAAGTGGTCAACTCATCCCACCTCGAGATGTGATGACACCAACCTTTCGGGTACATAACCTTCGATGTCAACCTCCAGCTCGCGAAGGTTGGAGCATTGAAGGCAAAAGTGTCAGTTGGGACCTCACTGTAGAGGCTCCCGGGACGCAAAGTTCGGCAACTGAACGAGGGACTGGTTCGTGAAGAAGATGGGGTATTCCTTTGATTCGAGGTAGCATCAATCGAAAGAGCACCTCCTAGAGCCCCTCCCTGTGAAGGAGTAAGTTCCCAGGACATCCTTCTCTTCGAAGCTAGACGATAGAAGGCTGCCAGCGGCAACTGGCGATCGAGTTGTCGCATGTACAGCACCATGCCTTTTGCTGAAAAGAACCAGTCTTCTTTGACCTTCAGTATCTTCGCTTCCGTGGAGATCAGGCGGTCACCAAACAAAAAGGCGGGTCTCAAGAAGGTCACATCTCCGGATTCAGCAGATTTCAGTTTTCCGCTCTCCATCATACTCTGGAGGAAAGTTGGCAACTGGTTCTGGATCTGCAACACCCTTTCAGGAGGTTGATCCTGTAAGATAACACCTTTGGCAGGATTGACAACAGCCTCATCAAAATTAACTCCCATTTGACAAAGGGAGGCATCCAGAAGGACCTCATTCAGCAGCGGAATCGTCATCGATACTGGCACAACAAAAATCAATGGTCAGGCAAAAAGACAAAGTGTGTCAAAGCAACCTGGCACATCATCAGGGTGTAAACCCATGCGCCTCAGTAAAAGGCTTCGGCGCATCATTTGGGTGTAAACCCATGCGCTTCAGTGAAAGGCTTCGGTGCATCATCAGGGCATAAACCCATGCGCATCAGCAAAGGCTTCGGCGCATTTAGGATGTGAACCCATGCGCGTCCGCAGTTAAACCTCGGTGCATGATAAAGGCCTAAACCTATGCACGTTGGCGGGGTGAAACCTCGACGAGGACAGTGGTCCATGCGCGTCGGCAGAAGAGAGTTGTCAACTCAGTCGCATGATCCAAAGACCGTCTGAACAAAGAAAGTAGTGGAAAAGATGACACCCACCCGTCACAGCAGGGCGAACGTCGGCCGGAGTCACATGGTGATAGGGGCATCCCCCTCGGCATACTCCACCGGCTCCTTTCCCTTGCCGGCACCACCGCGAGGTGTCTTGGGAGCCATTCTCTCAAGAAGAAAAAGTTAGGGTTTTTGAAGAAGAACTCTAAAGAAAGAAAAAGCAAGGAGAAGAAGAACTCTCTCTCTCCATCTCTTGCCTATTTATAGGGCTTGGTCGCACGCGTGACCCGATGATGTGTGATCTCAGCCGTCGCCTCGGGTTCTGTGAAGAGATAACAGCAAATAAAACCAAAAGATTATCATTAATCTTTTCGGTTACCGAGGCATCATCATATACATTAACTGAGAGGAGCATGCGCCCGAACAGGCATGTGCCCCAACAGTCATGTGCCCTGACCTCCATGCTTCTTATTCAAAGTATTCCAAAACTTATCCAAAAGTTTTGAAAACTTTGAAGGGGGTCTTGTAGAAGCATGGAATTTCACAACCAGAAAGCCTATGCGCCGGGCACTACATACGCCAGAGCTCGGACAAAATACTTCACAACAAAAGCAACAAATATAGACATGGAAAGAGAACTTTTTATTTCACATATAAAAGTCTATTACATGTCTAGAGAAGGCTGTACAAAGGAAAAACTTCTACAAACGAAAGATCCTAAGTCTACGGCCAGCAGTCACCATGCGCCTCCAGTCAGGCGCAGCAGCCACCATGCGCCTCCAGTCAGGCGCAGCAGCCATCATGCACCTCCAGTCAGGCGCAGCAGTCACCACGCGCCTCCAGTCTGGCGCAGCATCACCATGCACCTTAAATCGGGCGCATCCCACCATGCGCCCTCAGCAAGGCGCATCCCTTCAGCAGCTCAGTTATGTGCATCCCTAGTTATGTGCATCCCTTCAGCAGCCCAGCTATGTGCCACTCTTCCAGCCAGGCTCACCTGGCCGAGCAGGATGAGGGTGGCAATTAACCCCCCCATCCAGAAAAAGAGCCTCAAAAGCCAAAGGAAGACGGTCAGGGCACCACCATTCCGATCTACGGCTCTTCCGAAACAACGAAGATGAGGCCCGAGCATCCCTATCTTTGGATGC
The DNA here is from genome assembly GCA_029216955.1 of Iris pallida. Lineage (NCBI taxonomy): Eukaryota > Viridiplantae > Streptophyta > Magnoliopsida > Asparagales > Iridaceae > Iris > Iris pallida. The sequence continues at coordinate 3,363,021 of JANAVB010039216.1, forward strand.
AACAGGCACCTTCCGCCTGTCTCGAAAGCCCTCGACTCCGTCTTTTGGATGTAACAGTCACCTTCAAGTGCATCAACGACGACATGGCATCTCATCTTCACCCTCGGGAGCACTTCGTCAACAGAATGCACTCGAGTACCCAAGTTTATGTTGGAAGTACGTGAGAGAACGAGAAGCAAACCCTCTCTCCATGTCACTATTTATAGGCCAGGCAAATCAAACCCATGCGCCAAGTGGATGGCTCTCCGAATTTCGTGTAATAAATTTGCATTAAATGGATGAACCAGACGCTTCGAATTCAGTCAAGTCAAAACGGCTATTTAAAGCACTCGAAGAACGTAACAGTTGCACCATCAAAGACGTCTCATGAAGCAGATGCGCCGGCCAGACCGTGCATCACACAGACGCGCCCTTCAGAACCGAGCGCATCATAGAGGATGCGCCCCCACGCGTCCCCATACTCGGTGGAACGCCAATCGACGTGCCCCCTCAGCTGTCCATCGAATGTTACAAACATTAAATGCTGAACTGACAGAGTTAGCAGCACGCCTCCCAAAGTCTGAACAGTCGACAGCTTTTTCAGAAGACGAAGCGTCGGCAATGTCAGCATCATCATAACTTTACTCCGACGGCTACTGCCACGTGGCCACTCAACCACCCGTATGCGCCTCTGCAGCCATGCGTCCAAATCTGCATGCACCTCAAAAGCCATGCGCCTCAGACTCTTCACTGATCCCTAAAGACAGAAGGAAAGTCTCCATCTGAAGCTCTGCATGCGCCTCAAAAGCCATGCGCCCCAGACTGCTCTCTGATCCCAAAAGACAGAAGGGAAGTCGCCATTATGCGCCTCAAAAGCCATGCGCCCAGAATGGTTCGTGACTCATAAAGGTTACGGGCCAAAGTCTTCTCATGCGTCCAATCTTAGACGCATCCTACCAGTTCATTCCCCCATCAAATCCGAGATCTCCGAGCCATGGGTCGATGACACGCGTCCTTTGACTCAACTCACCCAAGATCTCAGCAACAGAAAGATCTTCTCCTCTGCTACGTGCCGGCTCACAACAGCAGTATGAAGAAGTCAACCCCTCGATCAGGGCGTATCACCCATGCGCCTCCATCAGCAATCAACACGTGGTGTCTCCACGCACCAGCGCATCCTACATATGCGCGCATGAGCAGCCAACCTGCCCAGCTATAAATAGAGGAATCATTTCCTTCTTTCGGACACACACATACGAACGAACATACCACCAGAGAGGCAGATACAGACACTCAACGTCTTCCTCCTCTCAGCAAGCTCCAGCACCCAGAGCAATCCAAACCTTCAGAGAACCGATAACCGTCGTCAGCTCGTCAACGGAGTCAACGCATTACCACTCACTCCATCGGCACAAGGGACCCAGATAAACAAAAGTGTACTCCTAGGACTACGTCTAAAGTCCTATATTGTAACACTGTTCTGTTTGTATTGAAATTACATCAAAAGATTTTAATGGCAAACAGTATTGGGTTTATATAGGTATTTATTTCAGATTTATCTCCTAAATTAGATAGGATTTGATTTAAATAAATTGGTGTTTGCTTTGTTAGGATAGGATATAGATAGAGATGTTTTCCAAGTAGAAGTAAGATTAGTATTAATTTAAAATATAGTTTATATTTATCTAAATTATCTATAATATTATTTAAAATTACTATAGATAATAACTATAGTTAATATTTATTTAAACAACCTTCATCTAATCTCATTTATACAAGCTGAAATATCTAATACTAATTTGACATTTATTCTATATTATGTAAATAGTGTATAATATAAGTAACATGTAAAAAGTAATAAAAGTTATGAAATAAATCCTAAAATTTTGAGGAAAAGAAATTGTATAATATAGTTTAGATTCTTAATGTACTAGAAAAATAGCTTTATATATATTTTTATACTAAATTCACCAATGAGCACTATACTAAATATATGTAAAATAATACAAATTATATAATAAGTCAATAATAGTTATTTAAAAATCCAAAAATTCTACAAATATTTATTTTGAAAAATCAAGGGGTTTACAAAAGTCTTATCTAGATAAGGATTAAGAAGAGTTTTAATTCCCCTTAGATTTTTCACTATTTAATTCAAATTGATTTAAAAGTAACTCAATCAAATATAATCCAGTGTAGATAGAGACTAGGATTTATTTAAACCCAAATAGATAATTCTATTATTAAATTTAAACCAATGCATTCATATCTAAATCCAAATCCTATTTAAATATAGATAAATTACACATTTAAATTAAACTATTTAATTTGAATCAATAAATCAAATCACAATTTAATTTATCACAAATATATCCAAAATATCTTTTTATAAAATTTATATAATAATTAATTTCGAAAATTCCAATATATATTTTAAATATTAGCAGAAAATATCTTCAAAGTACCCTTTAAATAATTTAGGTAAAAATAATTTTGAAAATAAACATAAATATTTACGTATTTAAAATACCTTCTTGTTAAATAAATTATTATAAATAATAAAAATAAATTTTGAAAATATACATGAAATAATTTTCATATGCTTTACACGAGTAGAATATTCACATAATCTAGTTTTTCTAAATTACCACTTATTAAAATAAGATAGCCTTTTATAAATAACTAAAATAATAAGTTTTGGCAACCTCGATAGATACTTTTCACAACTTTTAATAAAAATAATTATTATATATATAATTTTGAAACTATTACCGATAATAAAATCAAAAACTATTTTTTTAAAAATATGTACCTCGCACATATTCGCACTCGACGAGTAAATACGAAAAAAAATTGCAAATTCTCGCGCGACGTACAATACAACTATGCGACGTATAAATACAAAAAAAATCAGTACTAAAATATAGTAGAAATTTAGGAATTTTATATCCTACCCAACTTACAAGAATTTCGTCCTCGAAATTAAGAATAAGTAGGGGTAAGATGGCACAAGGGGTATATTGGTAATGACAATTCGACGAGTCCTTGGGCGAGGCAAGAAACAACATAAACAAGCATTAGAAAATCATGATTTAGATAATAAATCACGGACATGGCTAATAAACGTAAAAGGAAAAGATTAAAAGTTTTAAATGGATCCATATAAATAATTTAGAGACTTAAGATATGGTTTCTTGGGAGTAGGTTGATGGCACGATTAAGAGAACGATTAGATTCACTCCTAATTGAAGTGATTAGGAAGTCCTGATAGAAGGTCGAGGAAGGGACGAGTAGTTAAGACAAAGATATAGTAACATCGAGTGTTAATGGTCACAAGAGATAGGATAGCTAGAGGAAATTCAAATACAGCGCTTTCGTCCTTCTAAAATAGGTGAAAGCGAAAGCAATATAGACTTCAAAGACGATATTATCGAATACGAATACGTGGTTCAAAGGTGGCCGAATAATTCAAAATGAATCGTCAAGGCAATAGTGGATGAGATTCTAAGGGGTAAGTTTAACTATATCTCAACCACGTAGGATAATAGTGTGAAAGACGAACCAAAGTGCACTAGGTTGATCAGACTATCATGCACCGATTTTGACTAGACAATATGATAGTGGGGGCCCCCAATAAAATATATGTACTTGAACAAGCTTGATAAAAAGTAAGCTTGTAAAAATTAGGCTATTTAGCATCATTTGTCATGATGGTAAAAACATAGGCACGATAGCGTAAGAGTGAAAAAAGAGTAGAATTTGTTCAAACTCCTTAAGACTCTTAAGTTATATCCTATGTTGGTCTCTATACAGTCGTCCTATAGTGTCTTTTGTCCAAGTCTTTGGTTGACTAGATGGGTTAGGGTCCTCTAAATTCTAGAACCTAAGTGCACTCGCTAATATAGGTCACAAGGACAAAGGGATTGCTAGGTCATAAGGCATTCTACCCAACTTTACTAGAGTTAAACTAGTAGAGTGATGGAACAATGGGTCACGTCCACCTAGTATGGGTTACCTCATTAATCTCTATCAAGCACAAAAGAAGGATAAGAATTAACGGTAGAGGGAATCAAGCAAGATGCAAATCAAGGAATTCAAAGTAGAATCGAGAAGGTCAAGTATGTGGATGATATCCTAGACTCTAATCCTATCCGCAGGCTTGCTTGGTACGGTAAAGTAACCAAACAATTTATCTTGACCTGCATGGGCCACCACAAAAATATGTAACGCTCCAGTCCCAATATACGTAGGACTAAGTACGTAGACATGCCAGCTGTATACATATGAAGTACATGGGCCTTGTATGTATACATAAGCTGTAAAATACAGCAAACCACAACTAAATAATCTCACCCACAAAATAAAGGAATAAAAGATAGCATATAATGAATTGTCTTGGTACAATATATTGGGTGGAGACACATCCACTACCAACCAAATAAAAAGAAAGAAGTACATGATATATAAAAGGCTAAGTGGAAGTAGCAAGGAGGAACCAAGTCACGTCATCTTCGAATAAATGGCGAAGACCACGATCCCGACTAAGATACCTGCGGAAGACATGAACATACACCTGGGGAATAACCAGGTCCTCAGACGGACGTAGCAAGATACAGGAAGAACAAGCTAATATGAACTGTCAGAATAATAAAATAATGTATAAAAGACTATCCTAGACACAAATATGCAAAGGAGATTCTAACCGCCTAATGTGCAATTTATAGGACAACTTTTATGCGCATGGGTAGGATTTTAGGCTATGTGTACGTAACTGGCATCCAGTCATCTGTATCCATCCGTAACGTCTAAAACGTCAGAGGGCATCTGTAAATAAATCGCCATAGTTCCATCCGGAGACTGTGGTTTACCTGTTTGGATTCCCATACGCACTAGCGACTGTCCTCCCCCAATATTTCTCATACTGTTCAAGTCATGTCCATAACCCACCCAGTTTTGTAACTGCTCGAGTCTCTATACCTTAATCGTAGCAGTTACGATCTATCCGTCATACGACAATAAATATGGCCAGTCCATAAGTCATGCCCCTAACAAAATGTCTCAAACCGTGTAGTGTAGGTATCATGGCCAAAGAAGATATAAGAATATCCTCTAACAAGAAGGTAGTCCGCTAAAACTAAGTTAACATGCATATAGTAAAGTAAAATGACTAAAAGAGTCGCTTGCACCCAAATATGGCTTGGACGCACAATTTATAACAAAGAAAACTAACAATATGAAACAAAATAAATAATATAAAAATAAATAATATGACAGTAAATTAGCAAGGTATACTTTCCTGGGTCCTGAGTACTGTGGTGGCGAAGATCAGACAGAAAAGTAGATGGAACAACGGCTGCTGAGGAAGTAAGGTCTAAACATCTCCGGATGCTGAAAATAGTCTATTATCTAATTATAATTAATACTATACCTATTAGATTTATTTAATAAATTCTATAATTAGGATATGGCATAGGTTTTCGTATTAGCTTTCTGAAAAACTAAACGGATCGTATTTTCGTTTCCGAAAACTCCCAAAATCACAAAAATACTGAAACACATTTATTTTTGGGACATCTAATACTCAGATAGTTTTACAAAAATCTACAGAATAAATTTTCTCTATTAAAATATGTTTTTAGAAACCTTACCTCGATACGATTCTTTTAAAAAAAACTGGAGGCGAAACGGAGTTCGGAGCTAGGAGATATCGTCGTTCCAAGTTGCTCTTGCTACTAAAAAGCGGGGCTGAATTCTAATGACGAATTTTAGAGTTTCTATTGGACTAAAAATAATTTCAAATTGATGATAGAAGGGGGATGTATTGGGTTTATATAGGTATTTATTTCAGATTTATCTCCTAAATTAGATAGGATTTGATTTAAATAAATTGGTGTTTGCTTTGTTAGGATAGGATATAGATAGAGATGTTTAATTAGATAGGATTTGATTTAAATAAATTAGTGTTTGCTTTGTTAGGATAGGATATAGATAGAGATGTTTTCCAAGTAGAAGTAAGATTAGTATTAATTTAAAATATAGTTTATATTTATCTAAATTATCTATAACATTATTTAAAATTACTATAGATAATAACTATAGTTAATATTTATTTAAATAACCTTCATCTAATCTCATTTATACAAGCTGAAATATCTAATACTAATTTGACATTTATTATATATTATGTAAATAGTGTACAATATAAGTAACATGTAAAAAGTAATAAAAGTTATGAAATAAATCCTAAAATTTTGAGGAAAAGAAATTGTATAATATAGTTTAGATTCTTAATGTACTAGAAAAATAGCTTTATATATATTTTTATACTAAATTCACCAATGAGCACTATACTAAATATATGTAAAATAATACAAATTATATAATAAGTCAATAATAGTTATTTAAAATCCAAAAATTCTACAAATATTTATTTTGAAAAATCAAGGGGTTTACAAAAGTCTTATCTAGATAAGGATTAAGAAGAGTTTTAATTCCCCTTAGATTTTTCACTATTTAATTCAAATTGATTTAAAAGTAACTCAATCAAATATAATCCAATGTAGATAGAGACTAGGATTTATTTAAACCCAAATAGATAATTCTATTATTAAATTTAAACCAATGCATTCATATCTAAATCCAAATTCTATTTAAATATAGATAAATTACACATTTAAATTAAACTATTTAATTTAAATCAATAAATCAAATAACAATTTAATTTATCACAAATATATCCAAAATATATTTTTATAAAATTTATATAATAATTAATTTTAAAAATTCCAATATATATTTTAAATATTAGTAGGAAATATCTTCAAAATACCCTTTAAATAATTTAGGTAAAAATAATTTCAAAAATAAACATAAATATTTACGTATTTAAAATACCTTCTTGCTAAATAAATTATTATAAATAATAAAAATAAACTTTAAAAATATACATGAAATAATTTTCATGTGCTTTACACGAGTAAAATATTCACATAATCTAGATTTTCTAAATTACCACTTATTAAAATAAGATAGCCTTTTATAAATAACTAAAATAATAAGTTTTGGCAACCTCGATAGATACTTTTCACAACTTTTTATAAAAATAATTATTATATATAATTTTGAAACTATTACCGATAATAAAATCAAAAATCATTTTTCTAAAAATATGTACCTCGCACATATTCGCACTCGACGAGTAAATACGAAAAAAATACAAATTCTCGCACGACGTACAATACAACTATGCGGCGTATAAATACAAAAAAAATTAGTACTAAAATATAGTAAAAATTTAGGGATTTTACATCTTTGCCTAGCCTGCCATGGTTAGAAAACATAAACAATCATACGATTCGCGCAACCAACCAATCATAACCGTAAGCATATGCATAAGGGTAGCAGGCCCTGCGCCTGCACCCAACTCTCATCTCAGTCCACCGGCCCTAACAATATGAAGGTCACGGTGTTTCGCACCGTAATGGACTTGGCATTTCTTATGTGTAAGCCTACGATCACTTCGTTACTGGTTGCTAGCCCAGTATCCGAAGGATCCCAAACTTACGGATATCATAGCTTATCACAGCACTGGACGGTCGCAATCCGTCCGAATGTTGTGCGCCATAAATACCACACATAATTTCCTCCTAGGCCGAACGGTCCCGGTACCCCGGTCGTAACCGTCCGAGGGAAGCCGCACCCGTGCATGGGCCATCCGAGTCCATTGACCATGCAATACGTACCATAGCATACAAGTCATATCGTCCAACCAATCTCGTGTTCCATAAACATAGTCCCGTACCATAAATATATTCGCGTCTCATAACATAATCCACCATCCATATGGGGAGCTCCGTCGGCGTTATGCCCCAACACATCCATATTGATGCACGACGCCTAACGACTTAGTCATCTCATACTCATATTCAATGCGTACCATTCGTAAGTCATTCGCATAGCCTAGTTCCGTAGTTACTTAGTCTTTTCGTAGCATAAGTGTCCGAGGGCACGCTCAGCACCGTAATCAATGTTCTACGCCAAGTGTTCAATGTTCTCGGAGGCGTGCACGCGATGCACATCTCAATATTTTCTTTTAATGTTCTACCAGCATTTCCCTACCGCGATTCGTACACTTGATGTACGTCGCTTCGATTGTTCAATGTTTAATGTTCTACCTTAGTGTTCAACGCATATTATGGCACCTAATCGCCGAGCCACGCTCGCTTACTCGATAACATATTACGCATACAATGATATCTCTTATTAGACGTAAAGGAATAGGGAGAGAGAGTCAAGAACCCGCCCACCTTAAGCCGATACGTCTTGCCGATTGAAGTAGCTCGCTTCCATAACTTGGTCGCATAGCTAACTCTCGGACTTAGCCATTCCTTTGAACTACTCGGTTGATTTGGCCTATCGCGCCCATGCCATAATCCGTTGCAAGGCCACGATTTGGTTTTGCAGACACTTCATTGCATAAGGCAAAATATCGACCTCTTATCGTCCAGCGTAAAAGCATAGCCTGCACACCAGATCAACTAAAATCTGCACTTGCTCAACGGGACTTATCTTTTGCATCGATTCGATTCATAGACAATCGACTCAAAGCTTACCTTTGGCCAACGTAACTCTTGGAGTCAACGACTCATCGTAATGCACCGTACGGAACGGGGCATTACATAATATACCACTTAAAACAAGGTTCGTCTTCGAACCGAAACCAACACTTAATCCAAGTACCTCGCTAGATCGTTTCATGATCTCGTGCTACTATCGTTAGAATCATACAACTTAGTTTGGATCATACACATATTTTAGGCGTCCCACCAATATATGCATTTCAGCCAAGCTCAGTTGTAGGATATCTGGACAACTAACAAGTTCAACTTAATCCTCAAGCACCAATCAGTCCGTACTCGACTTAGTCATATCTTAGCACATATTCCCAAAATACTCCTCGTAGGTGTATTCTATAACATGCGATCCTCTTCCATATATCTCTGCACATAACTTGATTCAAATCCGTAACTTCGATCTCATAAGTTTCTCGTCGGCCACCTAAGACTAGCGTTGCATCAAGTCATTGCGCATCTGATCACAACAATTCTCCACAACGCCTATTCGCCCAACCGTTTCCTATCTCTCATAAAACTCAAGTCTTTTATCCCATCATTCATAACATTTGGCCTTAACGACATGGACTACGTCCACATGTCTCCATTTTCTTTGCCTACCATTGTACTAAGTCTCACACACAACTATTCCAACATGATCCATGTTCTAAAACCATATACATATCGCATCTGGGGCTACCCTTGCTAGGTAACTTATCCAGACATCATGCTTAATCTCTTCCGACCCGGAGGTCAACTTGAGTCTACGATACTCAAAGGCAACAATCTTTTCGACCCAAGGTCTCTGATGACACGCCTATCTCTGATTCTCGACCGAGTACGACTCCTTACTCAATTCTCAAATCAATCCCGACCCGTTCGTTTAGTAATATCGATGGTGCGCTCAACACATATAGCCTAACCGTTACTCAAACCGATCTACTACACAACTCTTAGGATCATTCCATTATTCGTCGCTCTCGTGCATTGCAGAATCCTTGCAATCGCCTTACCGCATCACTATACTAGGCACGTTTCTTAACATATACTCGATCATCGACTAACCAAGTCTATCTGCATATCCATTCGATCGATCATAAACTTTCTAACCATATCGATCTAGTCGAAGGCTACTCGCTAACTTCCGAAACACGATACTCACTCGCTTAGACTTATCCTCAACATGCACTACGTCATTCCTCCTCGACAAAATTTCCTTATGCGACTTCTTTAGGGTCATCCTATGGGACTTTAACATTCACTTGATTTGGCGGTCAAGTCTTCTAGGGTCATCTGCCCCGAAACTACGCTCGATAATTGAAGATCATCAACGAGGGACAGTTACAACGAACCATGCTATATCCTATCGCAGAGCCAAATCAATTCTCGACAATTCCTGTGGGACTTCACCCAATCCGACATACTTTACCAATCCGCAATTTATCTATCCTCCGCGCAACTGACGCGCCGTTTACTACTCGAATCATTCATGCACTACCATCGACTCTTCTTGCTAATCGTATGACATCTACTCGTTTCACGTCCGAGTTTACCTATCCGTAATCACAGTCCGACACATTCCATACTACTCGAAACCATCCTCGAACCACTTTCGCATCAAACCACAAGTCAAATCCAATTTGCCACGCCTTGCAAGTTCGATCACCCCCGCTGGATGAATCACCATACCAACGCTCACGCGGAATGATCACCCTAATTTGGTATGACACATGTGCGATGCTGGAGTTGCACTCGCATAAGACAAGAATGTGAACATAGTGGTTATCCACGAATCAATCCAGACACTTTCAATTTCATCTGAGTAACATTCGTCCACTCTTAAATTTTTCGAAGCACTCCTACTATTATCATCTCAATTGCCATAACTTAACTTTCATCTTATTCATCCAACAACAATGCTCAACATAATTTTCGTTCATTCGATCAAAGTATCCCCTAGTTATTGCATATCGTCTTTGATACGCCTCAATACCATCGTCGACATGCATAACTTGAACATTTTCCTTTCTCATAAGCTCAAACTCGTTGCAATCATTGTTATTCTCCGAACTCGAATACGAATCAAGTCTCACGTACCAAAATCTATTTCGTTGTAACTAACTACTATCATCGAGACACGATTTCCAATTCACATATTCATTCTCATATCCCTAGCTCGTCCTTCCAATCGTGCTACCAACTCATCATGCTAACCCAAATTCGTTCACATGATTTCCTCGTACCTACTCAATTCATTCCGAATTATTTTCGTACCGACTTAACTCAACTCGACCGAGTCAACTATTTCCTCGATGCAATATTTCTTTCGCTATGCTCCGTCTACCATTCGACTCATACTTAACGAACTCTCGTCCGATGTATCCTCCGTAGGTACGACTCTGTACATACTCATTCAACTTAATTCATCGAAGCATACTAGCATCGACTCCTATCAAGTCATTCCCACTCAAGTCTCAGTATTACTCAGTCCGTCGAGGACAAACGTATCGTAACAATACAATCGTCTCGACGTAACATATCGCAAGTCACCAACCGGCTTAACATAGCTATCGCTAAGTGGTACTCTATATACCACTCAGGAATCGAGCCTATCATTATCGATACAACACTTCACCACACTGTTCGCACAAGTGGTATTGCATATACCACTCGAAATTGAGTCATTATTCGACATCATATTCCGCATAGGTCCGACATCTATTCTCAATCAACTATCCCGTATGGCGATCCTTCCGATCCCAGCTCTAGCGTTCACTCAAGTTTGACACGCATTCACTCTAACCGTATCTTGGCGATTATATCGATCATACCCGCAACATTCGCTTATTCACATCTCAATGCGAAATATGGCCAACATAAACGTTCGCCTACTCAACTCGACTTAGCGACCAACTCGACTTGTTCGAATCGCATCCACGATCTTCCAATCTCACTCGTTGCAACTCGTACAACAACTCATTCTCGATACTCAAGGTCTTTACTCAATCCCGTGTAACATATCGCTATCCATCCGCATAGCCATACAACACGCATCATACCATATCGACTCGTTGCTCTGATGCAACGAACGATCCACGACTTGCTACACTCCGTGCAACCAACAACGCATAACCGTTCTCATAGCAACATAATACACATCGCCTCACATATCGACCCGTTGTACTTTGTGCAACCAACAACACATATCTCCTCGCACTTCGTACGACCAATAATACATAACTCCTCGTACTTCGTGCGACCGACAACACATAACTTCTCGTATTTCGTACGATCAACAGTACGCATATCATTGCACTTCATGCAACCAACATCACCATATTCGTTGCACTTCGTGCAATCAACGACTCACAACTTTCTTGCACTTCAGAAAACTATAATCTCATAACCCGTTGCACTTCGTGCAACCAACATTCTTCGATGGCACTCAGAGATAACGTGATAGTCACGACATACTTGTGGCAGACGTACGCACTTAATATAGACTTATTGTATGGAACATCCAATGTAGCGTCGACCAGATCATGAGCCAAGCGGTTGCGGAAACAACTTAGAGTCAACTGAATTCGATAACGAAGCAACTGAGGGTCAAAGAGATTCATGCACGGTCCAAAGGATGGAACCGCTCTGATACCAACTTGTCACGCCCCGATCCGGAAAATCGCTCGTCCTCGCTAGATTTTACCCGAATCATCGTTCTCGCTGGGGCGTGATGCCGCACGAGCCTGGAATTGCGCTCGTGCAAGGCAAAATAACGGTTCACATAGTGATTATCTCAAATTCGTAACATAAGCAGCGGAAGGAAAATAAGGTATAACCTAAGAATCTCTTTTATTGATAAAAACTGAAGGTTACAAAGGCTCTTAATAGCCCAATATATATGCCAATTGGCTACAACGCTCATGATCTCTCTAGCTCACAAAGGATTACATTGTTCCATACATTATGCCTCTTTATAGCCACCAAGTAGTCTTCGGCCGAACATCTCCATATCGCAAGTCCGAACGCCCATATGGTAGCTCCTCTTGAACGCCAACTCCATGCCTCGGCACGTCCAAGCCAAGCTCCGCCCCGAGCCGATCATAACCTGAGCCTGCACACAAACTAGTGGGGGATTAGTGCTTTCGTCCTCGCTTCGCACTGATCAAGACCCACTCGCACCCAAACCAAACACTAAATATGTTTAGTGAACATGCATCTTAATTTGTGATCTTTCTATTTAGCCTTAGGATCAGTTTCATGGCAATGTTTATGCATAGCAACTTTATCATAATGTGTCCACTACCGTGTTCCTGCAGCAGATACAGTTAGACATAATCTGTACATAAACATAGTGAATCGTGCTCATCCCGTTCCTCTTTGCCTAGCCTGCCATGGTTAGAAAACATAAGCAATCATACGATTCGCGCAACCAACCAATCATAACCGTAAGCATATGTATAAGGGTAGCAGGCCCTGCGCCTGCACCCAACTCTCATCTCAGTCCACCGGCCCTAACTATATGAAGGTCACGGTGTTTCGCACCATAATGGACTTGGCATCTCTTATGTGTAAGCCTACGATCACTTCGTTACGGGTTGCTAGCCCAGTATCCGAAGGATCTCAAACTTACGGATATTATAGCTTATCACAGCACTGGACGGTCGTAATCCATCCGAATGTTGTGCACCATAAATACCACACAAAATTTTCTCCTAGGCCGAACGGTCCCGGTGCCTCGGTCGTAACCGTCCGAGGGAAGCCGCACCCGTGCACGGGCCATCTGAGTCCATTGACCATGCAATACGTACCATAGCATACAAGTCATATCGTCCAACCAATCTCGTGTTCCACAAACATAGTCCCGCACCATAAATATATTCGTGTCTCATAACATAATCTACCATCCATATGGGGAGCTCCGTCGGCGTTATGCCTCAACACATCCATATTAATGCACGACGCCCAACGGCTTAGTCATCTCATACTCATATTCAATGCCTGCTATTCGTAAGTCATTCGCATAGCCTAGTTCCGTAGTTACTTAGTCTTTTCGTAGCATAAGTGCCCGAGGGCACGCTCAGCACCGTAATCAATGTTCTATGCCTAGTGTTCAATGTTCTCGGAGGCATGCACGTGATGTACATCTCGATATTTTCTTTCAATGTTCTACCATCATTTCCCTACCGCGACTCGTACACTTGATGCACGTCGCTTCAATTGTTCAATGTTTAATGTTCTACCTTAGTGTTCAACGCATATTAAGGCACCTAATCGCCGAGCCACGCTCGCTTACTCGATAACATATTACGCATACAATGATATCTCTTATTAGACGTGAAGGAATAGGGAGAGAGAGTCAAGAACCCGCCCACCTTAAGCCGATACGCCTTGCCGATTGAAGCGGCTCGCTTCCATAACTTGGTCGCATAGCTAACTCTCGGACTTAGCCATTCCTTTGAACTACTCGGTTGATTTGGCCTATCGCGCCCGTGCTACAATCCGTTGTAAGGCCACGATTTGGTTTTACGGACACTTCATTGCATAAGACAAAATGCCGACCTCTTATCGTCCAGCGTAAAAGCATAGCCTGCACACCAGATCTACTAAAATCAGCACTTGCTCAACGAGACTTAACTTTTGTATCGATTCGGTTCATAGACAATCGACTCAAAGCTTACCTTTGGCCAACGTAACTCTTGGAGTCAACGACTCATCGTAATGCACCGTGTGGAGCGGGGCATTACAATGCGTGTGGTTGGGGGTGAGTGGGGGTGGCTGGGGGGTAGGGCAGGGGGGAAGAGGGCGGCTGGGAGAGGGGAGCTAGGGTTAGGGTTCGGGTTTGGGTTCATTTCCTTCTATTTTACTCTCTCACTCTCTCTCCTCCCTCCTCCGGCGCTCTCACTCTCTCTCTCTCCGGCGACTCTTACTCTCTCTGGCGACTCTCCTCCCTCTCCGGTACGTGGTACTCTTCCCCTCCCTCTCTCTCTCTCCGGCTGTTTTGGTTGTTGGTGGTTGGGGGTGCACGTGGCTCGGAGGGAGGGGCAGGGGGGATACGGGTGGTTCGGGGGTGAGTGGGGGGTGGCTGGGGGGGTGGGGAAGGGGGGACGAGGGCGGCTGGGGAATGGTAGCTAGGGGTAGGGTTCGGGTTAGGGGTGGGTATGTGTGGGCGGCTAGGGGAGGGGAGCAGGGGAAGAGGGGAGGGTTAGGGTTCGGGTTAGGGGTGGTGTAGGGGGGGGCTTGGTCAGGGGCACCGATAATGCCGAAAAATCTGATAATTTAGTAATAATTATTTGTTTTTCGACACCAAAAATGTGATACTCCGATTCGAACGTACCGATAGTGCCGATATTTGTAACAAGTAATTTTGTTGGTTAGTTAATTGGTAACATGGTGATCGAGGCATATAGTCCCTGCAGCCATTCGACTGGCGAGGAAGAAACTATGGTACGGTAAGGTGATCAGGACATAGTCCCTGCAGCCATTCGACTGGCGAGGCCGAAACTATGTAGCCATAGATAAAGATGACTGTCCTCCGACCCTCATCCCTCGACAATGATGATATGACAACCTATCACTATATCTTATATAGTAGTAGATGATGTTTTAGTATTACATTATGTGAGTTCATCTTGATTCTGTTACATTCTTCAGATACTAGATACGATAAGAACATATACTACACCATATGTACCGAACATAGATGATTCACACTAATGTATGCTAGAATGAATTTTGGGTTGTGTTCTGAGCCATCCGTTCTCACACTTGGCCAAAAATCAAATTTTCTGTACTTTATCTGCTTTCAAAAATGTACTCAAATTACATGATGCTTTCTTTAGTTAGCTTGCTTATGTTACAATTATATTATTTGTGAATATCGATCTTACCAGATGGCACCCATGACCCGACGAGCGGCACATCGTTTAAGGAAAATAATGAATGCTGAGGTGGCTCCTCCAACTGTTAAGGAGGAAGTGGCACCTGTAGCTAGTGAGACCGGGAGTTCTATTCATCCAGCACCGGTAGCTAGTGAGACACATCTCTCCTGCCGCCGTCGATCCCACTTATTCGAGGTGGTTGCGTGATCGTATCACTGAGCGTTTGCGTGAGCTACGTGGTTCTTATTAGCTATTAGTACTTATTTGTATTGGACTATTTGTATTGGGTTGTTTTTGTATTAGACTATTTGTATTGGACTACATATATGAATTAGTACTGTGTCAATCTCTGGATTGTATTGGACTGCGACATGGTGATCAGGACATAGTTCCTGCAGCCATTCGACTGGCGAGGCAAAAACTATGTAGTCGTAGATGAAGTTGACTGTCCTCCGACCCTCATCCCTCGGCAATGATGATACGACAACCTATCACTATATCTTATATAGTAGTAGATGATATTTTAGTATTACATTATGTGAGTTCATCTTGATTCTGTTACATTCTTCAGATACTAGATACTAGATTCGATAAGAACGTATACTACACCATATGTACAGAACATAGATGATTCACACTAATGTATGCTAGAATAAATTTTGGGTTGTGTTCTGAGTCATCCGTTCTCACACTTAAAACATATATGAATTAGAACTGTGTGTCAATCTTTGTTTTTGTATTTTCGGCGAACCCAGGGATTGGATTCTATATTTTTTATTTTGGATTCTGTAGTTTGGCTCCGGCTCCAGCTCCATTTGCATAAATCTACGGTACGACATGGTGATCAGGACATAGTCCCTGCAGCCATTCGACTGGCAAGACAGAAACTATGTAGCCGTAGATAAAGTTGACTGTCCTTCGACCCTCATCCCTCGGCAATGATTATACGACAACCTGTCACTATATCTTATATAGTAGTAGATGATGTTTTAGTATTACATTATGTGAGTTTATCTTGATTCTGTTATATCCTTCAGATACTAGATTCGATAAAAACATATACTACACCATATATACATAATATAGATGATTCACACTAATGTATTCTAGAATGAATTTTGGGTTGTGTTCTGAGCCATCCGTTTTCACACTCAGAGTAATGAAACGACATTGGAGATACAAATACTGCTCGAGTGAGCCAAAGGCATGCAGCCACTTCCCTCCCTCCATTCCCTCTCTTCCTCTCCCATGCTATCAACGTCACAACTTTTCCAGTGCTGTTCCCTCTAATGATGATGAAAGCAAAAATCAAAGACCCCCTCTCCTTTCTCACTCTTCACAGTTTTCACAACAGGAAAGATCAGTGCTTTCTATTTCTCTTCCATCCATCCATTCCTCCGTTCTGATCAAGCCTCTTCCTTCTCCTCTCCTCCACCATGGCTCTGGACCCATCTGCTCCTCCCTACTTTCCTTCTTCTTATTTGACTCTCTCAGCCACATATGATATCCAGCTCAAGTGTAGAGTCGGGGGAGAAGAAGTGGGCAGGAAGAGGAGGGGGAAGCAGCACAACCGGCGGCATGACCTGGAGGAAGTACAGAGGTTTTTTTCAACATCCGTAGGAGAACTATAAGGATATATTTTTTTCACAACATGTCAACTTGTCGAAGGCCCTTAATGTGAATATCATGTTACCGCGGTGTCGGAAGACTAACATGTCTTAATTTTCTAAGCCATGTGCTTTGACATAATCCTCCCAACTCTTTCCTCCTATGTAGTAATCTTGCATTTTTATGAAGTTCAAGACGGCATATAGTGACTCGTAATGGAAAAATATGCCGTCTTGAACTTCATAAAGAAATGCAAGATTACTACATAGGAGAAAAGAGTTGGGAGGATTATGTGTATAGCCTTATATATTTATCTATATAGATCTATATTTGCACATATATCATAGATATAATAATACTCCATAAAATCTAAAAAAATCTTAATATTATATATTCCTAGTGTAGGGCCTATATATATATATATATATATATATATATATATATATATATATATATATATATATATATATATATATATAAATATATATATATATATATATATATATATATATATATATATATGTAACTTTATTTGACAATGATTTAACAATAACCAATCGATATTATTTAATAACAACAATAATAGTAATACTAATCATAAATACAAAGAAGGATAGTATTGGGTGACACATTATTCCTCTAATTTACTGGTCCACAGAAAATCGTACAGATATTCAAAATTGTCATATATGAATTAATAATAATACTTATTTCATACGTATAACAATATTTTAGAAAATAGTTTTCGATCCCAAAAATAAATTTTGAAATATGTGCATCTACCTAAAATATGTCTATATGGGCGTCTTTGCGCACATAACATCTTTACGTGGGCTTGGGCTCAGTTTGGGTCCAGTTTGACCAGTTCAACACAACCGGGTCTCCCAAAAGTCAATGATATAATAATTATTTAATTAAATTACTTATAGGGGTCAAGTCACAACTTTGACTGGTTTTTCTAATTAGAATACACCTATGGCTCGGCCCTCCTTACCATGGTTAAAATACTAGTCAAAGCACACAACTGCACTATCCGTGCCATAATTTCTAGTTATTTTGTACTCCAAATCTTAACCATGACTAAGGTCTTCTATAGTAATAACTATTTAATAAAAAATACTTATAAATTTCAAAATTCACTATTTAAGTCAAATAAATAATAAAAAAATAATTTAAAAAATTCAGGGGTGTTACATGAATAGAAGAGTCTTATATGATGAACACAAGAGTCATGCATTCAGTCAAATCGAATAAACTCTTCTATTCATCATCAAAAGAACATTGCTGGCAACATCCAACCAAAGCCAACCATATAGAAGTCAGTAAATTTGCCAAAACCAACCAAAAGAAAACCAATGAGAATAATATTTCTCGATCAACTAATATACCTTTAGTAGGGTTCTTAACTCCAGATCCAACCAAATCACACCAAACTTAGAGAGAATTGAGTCTCAAATTAAATAAGTAAGAATATAGAATAGACTAAATAATACAAAAACAAAATTAAACCTAAAGAAAGCAACGTTTTGGCTTCATAACCCTAGATCCAACAAAGGAAAAGTCCACCATATACAAATAAATAAATAAAAGTCAGATCAGAATCCACCTTGTAGCCAAAGAGCGAGCGACATCAACTTTACCGTTTGGATTACAGTGTGAGCCGACTGATCATTTTCGTTGATCACTAACTACATCAAGAAACGAAAAAAATAAAATGTCATAGGTTTGCAATTTTTCTATATAAACCAAAATATCAAGAATTACAATGTAGACGAGGGAATCCCTCACAATACACCTCAGAGATTTGATCACTAGAAGACAAAGATATATCATATATTTAGAGATAGACAAGATATTTAGGGCTGGAAGAGGAGAGAGAAGGGGAGGGCTCGGTCCCAGGGGCGACCCTGGCCCAGGGCAGGCCGGGCGACGGCCCAGGGCCCCCGACGAAAGGAGGCACCAACATGGAACTGTCTATAATAGAACTAGTATGTATCATGTGCCTTTTTTTCAACAAAAAATATTATGGTGTAGTGGTTACAATGTTAAACTTGTATTTAAGAGGTCCTTGGTTCAAATTTTGAATACAACAAATTTTTGTTTAATTTATAATTTTTTTTATATTATGTACGGGGCCCATTTAGAAAATTTTGTCTTGGGCCCTCAATTGCTCAGGGCCGGCCCTGCTCAGTCCTCACTCAGATTCTCGCCGCAAAAGAGAAGTCGATAAGTTTAGGATTAGGGCTGGAAAAAAAATATGTTGATATATATATATATATATATATATATATATATATATATATATATAGAGAGAGAGAGAGAGAGAGAGAGAGAGAGAGAGGTAGGAATATGTATGTAAGTTCAAATATCACTACAAGAAAACATAGTTTTTGTGACATGTAAAGTTGTCACAGAAATTATGAAAGTCGTCACAACACATCTTCTGTGACGAGTACAGTGATGACTTATTTTCGTAGCCTATACCTCCGTAGCTAAAAGTATAGGTGACGACTAAAAGTCGTTGTCACAGAAAGTTCTCTACTGTGACAAGAATATATTGTTAGTGATAGTAAACTTTCCGTGACAACAAAATTCATCACTAAAAATATTATAAGTGGCACACAATATTGTCACAAAATAGTTTTTTATTGTAACTAAAAATAAATATATATTTTTTTGACAAAAATAAAAATTATTTTCGTGACGACATTCGCTATCACAAAACAACTTTAGTAACACTTTTATTGTTGTCACAATAAACGTATATGTTTCGTGACAAATACATGTCATCATTGTAAACACTTGCAGTAACACATTTATTATTGTCACCAAAGTGTACACTTTATACGTTTGATGGAAATCAATTGTCACGAGTATTTTTTTTTGTCATTGTCATTATACATTAAAAACACAAGAACACAATGTAATATCACACAATTCTTGTAGAAGAGGGTATGCATGATTGTGCTCATCTTCCAAGAACATCCCCATCGACTTTCCAATGTAAACCAAAACTAACCTTCACAAATTCTAAAAAGCCTTTATATAGACAACTCGAAAGTAATTATATTACTCCACAAAATTCAGTACATATAACATGAAGAGAAGTAATATTGGTACTTATAAAATAAAGAGTATCCAAAGTAGCTGGTACATAAAACCTAGAGTAATCTATAAATATAAACTGATGATCAATTGCATATGCAGCTCCTGTCTTGGTGATGATCAATCTTTAATGACCTGTATAAATTAATAAAGAGATTGTTTAGAATATTACGTAAGCATATATGTATAAGAAAAAAAAATTGTCAAGAATTTCTACAATAGAAGCATTAAGAATAGAAAAAATGACACAAATGTTTGCAGTTTAGTTCAAAAGCTAGAAGAAATGTGTCTTTACATTTACTTGATAAATAAAAATATCATGTATCTTGTTTTCGAACACTTACCAGAGTTTGTAGCTCTTGTATTTGTAGGAACTGAAATATCTGCAGACTGTGATGAAGAGCCGAAAAAGTAATTGGTGTTACAGTAGATTGCACCACTGCAATAAAAAAAATTATTATGCATGTCATAAAATGGTTTTCCAAGAACAGTTGACCTCTAGATGATATGAACAGTCACGGGCAGTGTCAAAGATGAAATTTTCTAGAGAAACATTACACCAAACAGGCAATGCATGAAAGGAAGGATCGTGAAGATGACCGCTATGAATCAATTTTCAGCACAACCACCGTAATTTATGTAAAGTTTAACAAAAGGGTTTATAACATTGGTTTTAAACATATTGAACTTTAAATGAAGAATTGCAAATTTACAAACTAAAATTACAAAAAAAAAATAATATACCAGATTGTACTGAGATGCATTTTTTTTAAAAGATTACCTTCGCTGCTTCCTGATAATTCTTTGTGGGATTGATCAGTTGACTGCGTTGATGATGAGTCTTGATCAGGCATTTGATGCCCCAAGTGCTCGAATTGATTACCATGTTGTCCAGGAGTGTCCATTGTCATGTAGAAAATCTTAGCTTAAGATTCGGGAGGAATGATCCAGTTGATATCAACCAAGATGGGAAAGTATTTACACAATTGGATGTTTAATGAACTGATCTGGGATCACAATCTTTGTTCTTGATATTTTACTATGAAAACCCCTCACATAATCTGAAGGCAACTTAGCTCATCTTCAAATACCTCTACCTCTTACTTTAGTACTGCAATTTATAAAAGAGCAGGATGAGTTAGTTTAAGAGCAAGATGAGTTAGTTTACTTCAATAATAATGCATTGAAAGGAACTAGAATCCTTCCATCCAGGTTTATACTCTAAGCATGCAGAAAAGATGTATTCTAGGACATCTCCAGGCAGTTGAAAGCTGATTTAGTTCAAATATTAGGACAGAAGTCGAAAAAAATCTAGCAGGAACATACTGTATAATAATGGCCTAAAATTGAAATTGTAGAAAAAATTGATTGAAAAGTTTAACAGGATGAAGTAAATTACGATAAAGCAACAGCAAGAAATAAATGGTAGAAGTAGAACTATGAAATATATAGCAAAAAAGCCGTCATCATAACTAAATTTGACTAGAAATCAACAGACTATGGCCTTAGCTATAAGCTAAAATTCTATAAACCATAAGACCTCAGAAGGGCAACCTTTCTAAGACAGTGCAATTCATATAAGTAAAATAATATGTTCTTCTTTGCAGAGGTGAACATAGAAAACAATTATGATCATACATATATAATAGGAAGCCATCAAAAAAGTCTGCATTAATGGGTCATGGCTACTGTAATGCATGGTAATTGGTATCCCCACAAATCTAATATACCTATTCAAGGCCTTGTTTAGGCCATGTTTACTATGGTTCCTTAACTGAGCTTACATCTCTAAACATTATGCTTGCACATATGTAGTAGCCGAATAATGAGAATGATGCTCACAGATCTCCATTTCCACTGGTAAAGAGAAGAAAGAAATAACTCTGCCATTGCTCCAATAAAGCAAAATGGTAATAATGGTGACAACCAAAGAAACTGATTTGAGAAGGATGCTAACAATTTGCTTTTTTCTTGGAGAAACAGATTTGAACATTTTAATTCTCAACTTCCCATATAAGCCATCATCAAAGCATTCCACCTGTAATATCAAATGAGCAAGAAATAAAAATAATCGACAACCGAAGAAACTGCACTAGCATGAGCAAACTGGGACTATAAAAACCAAAAAAAAACTAACCTAGCTAGCAGGAGCAAACTGCACTGGTCCTTGTATTATTTCTAGCAGGAGCAAACTACACTATGAAAACCAAAGAAACTGCACTAGTACCAATCACATCTATAACCTAAGAATTCAAATCCATCAAAACATCAAGAATCAAAAAGAGGTAATCAGAATTCTAATTGCATACCCTATCAAATGTTGAACAGGCTGCGGAACCTGTTATGTATACATCTATATATTCATTAAACAATTTCCTCTCAAACTTAGCACCTGTTATGTTTATATGGTCATCCCAATATAGCTAATAGAAAAACCTTTTGGCAACATATGGATTCAGTTATCTTCTCTACTCCTTGTAGTCCTAACATATCCTAACTATGATCACATAGTTAAAGAAATATAAAATGGCTCCACCTCCAATTAAAACCATAAAATCAAATACTAATTAGGAACAAATTGCACATATATCAACCTTTTCATGATTATCAACGTAAATTGTAAATGGCTGCTAGTGCTAATGAGTTCTTACATTCCATGAATTGTAAATGGCTCTCTCGAGAAGCTACTACCTCATGTCCTACTCATATTTTGCTTGGGCAGGATTTGTTGTACCAAAATTCTGCTTGACCCGCTCTGCTGGAGTTTGCCTTCTGACAAGTGGCTATTCTTCCACTTGCGGGGAATGAGATATTTGTTAGTGAACAACATAGCCTAGAAGACATTTTTTTGTTCTTCAGTTATGTTGAAGTCCCGGCTCCCAAATTGAAGTCTCTGCTATTTGTACCTGTGCTAGTGAACAACATAGCCTACAAGACAATATTTTTGTTATTATGCTCTTCAATTATGTTGAGGACTCAGCTCCCAAATTGAAGTCTCTGCTGTTTGTACCCGTACTCCGTCGCTGAAATTCTCCCTCCAGACTCTGACTTCAATTTCCTCAGCACTCCGGCATGAAGATGACGATAGTTCTCTTACACAATTGATTTATGATAGTCGAAGCAGTCCTAGAAGCTTTGCCCCATTGCTTTAAAGCAACTGTGATGAGCTGATTGAATTCCTATTTGTCAAAAGTGTGATCATGAGTGCGATCCCACAAGAAAGTTTAATGCTAGAAAAGTATATTAAATTTGCCAGTCATTTTGATAGATGTAGTCGGGCGTGCTATGTTGAAAAATGTCCGGTCACCGTCCCTCATAAGCTTATGTGAATCTGTAATTTATGAAGCCTTTCCTGATCCGATGGACTATTTTCTCCCCTCATAAGATTGCTCTAGTACGATGTATTGAGGGTGTGCTACTTTGCCGCCAGAAGAAATGCATAACCAGATAGCATTTTGTTTCTACTCAAATCTAAAATGCAATGGTAACAAGCTTTAGACATAGTTTAAGTGCAAGGCCAGTAAACCAATATATGTAACCAGCCATAATTTTACAGATCAACAAATACAAAACAAAATTTTTTACTTCTCCTATGCACTTTTGACGTGAGCGACAACATGGAAGTTTGTATACTATGAATGGCAAAAAGTAAAAGTGAAAATATATGTATATGCACTTCCATCTGTGTTTATATAATTTTTATTTCAAAGAATTAGTTGAACTGAAAAGAAAAGTTTAAATAGATAGGACCATTGTGTATGGTGTAAAGCTTTAAACTGGGAAGGACTGGCATCTCTTTAAGAAATCGACCAAGGAAAAAGGGTATAGGCAGCAACAAGTTCCAACATTTGATAAGACAGTAGGAAAACATATCAGCATAATATGTTTTGTAATGTTTAGATATCAAGCAGGAAAAATTACAACTGATTTGTGTCAGCATTCAAATGGTTCTTTTGCTTTGGATACATATTAGTTGTAATCTACTATAATATTGTCAAATAAAGAGAAGCATGGGCAATCAGAATTAATCAAGTTCCGCAAATGCCATAATTGCATCATCAAAATGAGGCAATCAGAATTAATCAAGAAGCTGCAACTAGAGGAGCCAAAATCCTTCAACCATAGCAAAAAATTCTCCAACATATCTTGAGCCAAGGGAGCATGTCAAAATTCTCCAACCAATAAGTTGGTTCATAATGTAAGCAACCGTAATTCTGGGTACTAAATTGACCCAATCAGACCATTTTGCAGAGTACGCACAAATCTTTTTAAAAAACAAAGCTGAAACTCTTGGAAAAATTGGCTTAGAAACAATTATCAAATAAACAAAATTCTCAATAGAGATAAGAATCCACAAAAATATGACCACCAGTATCAAATTAAATACTCACTTTCCGAGTCATATTTTCATAGATAAGAACCAAAATTTGACACCAGTATCAACAGATAAGAACCCACAAAAATAATTTCTGCTAAGAATCACAGTTGAGAAATACAACTAGTTTGCAAAATTATAAAAATTGGCTCAAAAACTCTAAGACTCATATCAGTTGCATCAATAAGTAAAGTAGACTGCAAACTACATTACCCGGAAATTTTGCAAACTGGAGAATCAGGTTGCCTATTCACTAGTCAATCTTGAAAAGGAATGCAACCTAACTCAAAAACCTTCTCCAATTTTCACAAAACTTATTTAAAGTCATCATGAATCACAAGGAATGATACCAATCTCATTGACAATATCCCTCATCAAACCCTCTAATTTATTTGCCTCATCAATGCCAAATTAAATCCAAAAAGTAAAAAAAAAAAGTTATAAAACAACTCAAAGTAAAATGGCATCGGATGGTACAATTTTAACATGACATAGAAAAAAACATAATATGTGATCATATGCTGCAAATTGAAACATAACCAAATTGAACGTAAAATTGAAATTGATTAGGGAACAAACAGCAGTAAAATATGAGTAAATGCTGCAAATTCAAACATAAGTACTCTCCTTGATCAGCAGGACAAGAAGTTCCATGTCCTAATTCTCCAAACAGAACCAAAATATCATCCACCCTCTGATTTCTTTTGCTCATCACAGCCATAAACTCCTGTTGAGAAATAAGAATTGTGTAAAGGAAAGTTGCAGGAACAAAATATTGAGTAAGGGATGTTATGTTGAAAAACATTCTCCCTGAATGCATTGTATAACTATGCCCTGAAATATCAAAGGGTTTTATTGTCAAAAAAGAGAGTTATTTAGTGATTGTAATAGTTTATGATATTTGGTATTAATGTATGCTGTTTTGGGGTCTATAAATGTGTTGATTATAATTTACTATTATTTTAATAGTAAGTATCACACCCCCTAGATAAAAAAATCTAGGCTACGCCACTGCTCAAGGTTGCAGTTTTCCTTGATACAAGTATTATATAAAGAGAGTTATATACACCCCATAGATTGTCAAGCTAGTACATAACGTGCAATGAAGTTAAAATCGAATGTGTTTCTAATCTAATCCTTTCCTCTTATGCACATGAATCAAAACAGAAGGAAGACAAGCCCCCTAATGTTGACAATGTCTTCCACACATCCTTTTCGACTTTCGACCAAAAGAACCTGAATACACTAAGTTTTCACTTATCAAGCCCTCATGTCATGTAAACTACAGTGCCACCCTGCCCTATTAGAGCACACAATAAATACTAGTTTCTCCTAACATATCAAGGCATGAACCAACAAATAAAAATACTATGTAATTTGTAGAACCAAGCTACTGATACTGAATTGCAATGGTTTTTGTCTACCTAATTAATTAGGTGAAAAGTAACCCATGTGCACAAAATGAATCAAAAGGATTTTCAATAGCGGTCAAGTTCGGAGAGATCCATACTGAGTACAAACTAATGAACCCACTCTTCGAAATAACTATGCCCTGAATGCATTGTACAAGGACTGCTTAAAGAATAGTTTTAAAAGCAAACATGTGACAAACAACATTATTACCACAACAAGCTATCATTTACATGTAGTTTTACTATTATCGTATAAAATCAAATTAATCCAAAAACAAATTTCTTATGAAAATTGGGGGAAAATTAAATCAAACCCAATGGAGTCCGACTCGAGAGGTAGCCATCGGTCTTCTTGGTAGTCTTCAAATTTGGTCCTAAAATTGGTATATGCATAACCGAAAATAAATATGTATGCCCTAAAAATTAAATCGAACTAAATAAAATTGGAGGAAAAAAAGAGAAACGTCTGTAGAGAGAGACGCCTGTAGAGAGAGAAGAGAAATGAGAGACCCTATAGAGAGATATGAGAAAGAGAAACGAGAGAGAGAGAGAGAGAGGGAGTAAGAACCTATGGGAGAGAGAAGTGAGAACTTGTGGAGAGAAAGTAAGAACCTACAGGAGAGAAAGAGCAGCGAGAGAGAAGGAGAACCTACACGGGAGAGAAAGAGAGCAGCGAGAGAGAGAAGGAGAACCTGCACGGGAGAGAAAGAAAGCAGTGAGCGCGCGCGAGAGAGAGAGGGGGAGGGTTTTCTCTCTGTTTTTTAGGGATTGATACATCCGCGGGAAACAAAAAGTATAGGCGCGCGGTTCTAATTTTTACGAAAGTTAGGACATTTATTGTGTGCCCTCTTTTTGGTATAGTCAACTATGGCGTTTCAAATGCACGCCAAAATGACCTAATTGTTACATTCCAAATCTTTTTACGACTGCGAGGGCGGGGAGTACGAACTGGAGGGGGGAAGGTTCAATGGAAGTCTCCGGCGGAGGAGCCGCCGCCTCCGGCGGAGGAGCCGCCGCCTCCGGGCCAACCATAGGCCTAGCCCTAAAGCAGCGGGCGGGAGGGGCATTGGAAAGGAGTTAGGGCCGGCTCCATCTCCATATATATATATATATATATATATATATATATATATATATATATATATATATATATATATATATATATATATATATTTATATATGGTTGGAGACTTGTGAATATTTGATATTTTTTTTATACAGCCGGATTATAATTAGGATTGTGATATTTGATTTGAAATTTTTTGGTATAGTCAAATCTTGTTACAATTTAAATGGTAATGTCAAAATAGTATCAAAATAGGATATATTTTTTATTTAACTTTTTTAAATTTATTTAAATTTTTTGTTACAAGAAATAAATTTCTTCTTTGTGACTAATACTTTTGTGTGACGTACAATTATTTGGTAACTAAAAGAAACTTTTAAGTGACAAGAATAAAATTTTAATCTTGTGGCTAATACTTTTATGTGACAATAATATTTTCTTGTAACTAGAACAAAAATTTTTAGTGACAACTATTTCCCTTATCACACATAACTTGTCTCTAAAATCATAATTTAATTTCAGTGACCACATTAAGTGACGACCAATAAAAACATGATCACTAAATGTTTAATTGTGTGACGGACAATAACAGTTGTCACAGAAACAAATTATGAGTGACAACAAAAATTATTTGTCACAAAAATATCCCTTTCAGTGACAAGTTTTACACTTGTCACAGATTACTTGTCACGAAAATCCGGATTTCTTGTAATATATATAATTCGATTTTCGGTTCGGGTCCCAAATTTCAAACCCGACTTCCGAACCGAAAAAAATCAAAATTTCAAAAACTAAAACCGAAAGTCAAACTGTACTGTATAAAACAGAACATAATCAATATTCAGTTCCGGTGGATTTTGGATTTTAACTAAAAATGCTCACACCAATATATTAATACTATAGATAATTAATTATTACAATCTAATGACTTTATATAGAACTAGTATGTCACCCGTGCGATGCACGGTTTGTATATTTAAAATTATTTTAAACCGCAAAATAAATAAGTGAATGTTCTTGATATTTATTTAACATTTGAAATTAAAACAAAAGTTAGAATAAACTCAATTTTGAAATACATGTAAGATAACATTATATTAATATGATTATTTAGAAATTAAATTTTAGCAACGTAATTATCATTAGTACTATGTATGTAATTCACAAAATATCTTGGACCAACATATATTAATATGTTTTTGAACGAATTATAATAATATATACCTCAATGTAAATAAAACAAAACGATAAAGTCTATTTTGATGACATAAAAGATAACATTTCACTTACTTCTACAAATTTTGAAATACTTCCTTATACACAACATTTGTTGTTGAGTTACATTGATCTCCATCTTCACTGCATATTAAAATCTTCAATCCTTTCTTACTTGTTACCCTTGAAACCGCAACATATAATTGTCCGTGACTAAAAACGGGATTCTTCAAGAAAAGTCCAACATGAGAAAGTGATTAACCTTGACTTTTGTTTATTGTCATTGCATAAGAAACAATCAATGGATATTGTCTTCTTTGAAATTTGAAAGGCAATCTTGGATCAGAAGGTGTCAGTGACATTCTTGTAATCAAAACTTTATTACCAGCATTGTCTCCACAAAGAATCTTTGCTTCAAGAACACGATTGCCTAATTTTGTAATCAGCAATCTAGTACCATTACATAGGCCAACTGAATGATCTATATTTCTTAATAACATTACTGGGGTACCAACTTTCAATTTTAACTCGTGATTCGGTACACCTGAACATTTAATACTATTCAAGAACTCTGGAGTGTGAACATCTGATAATAAGTCAACATTGGCATCTGACTTGGATGGACTATCAGAACTTAAATATGTGCTTGCATTACCAGAATTCAGTGAGATCATGTACTCATTTACAAACTCGACAACATCAAGAGTTGGCGCTAATATAGCTCTATCCTTCAAGAAATCTGGATCGATAACGAAATTCGCAAATGAAGGATATGTGCTCTCAACAATTATTTGCAGTGGATCATTTGCATTACTAAGTAAAACATCACTTGGAATATCTATACTTGCACAACCATCATTATGCCCTCCAAGTGTTCCATCTCCTATACTTGCAATCCATTCAGAAAACTGTTTGAGCTCTTCACTTTCAAATGTTATGCTACAACCTTGAAGTCTCATGTTTTTTGTCAACCTCAAAACTTTGCAGTTTTGCCAAATATAGGAAGAATTTATAGTTGCATGAACTATATCTTGTCTACTACCTTTCGGAATTACAGGCAATATTTGACGAAAATCTCCTCCGAAGACAATTGTTTTTCCTCCAAATGGTGTCTCAGAACTTAGTGGATTGCTAAATTGCATTATATCTCTAAGCGATCTATCCAATGCTTCAAAGCAATATCGATGCATCATTGGCGCTTCATCCCAAATTATAAGTTTGCACCTAACAATTAGGTCTGCAAGTTGACTTCCTTGTTTGATATTGCATGTTGAATCCTCATTTACATTTATTGGAATAACAAATCTTGAATGAGCTGTTCTTCCACCAGGTAACAGAAGTGATGCTATCCCACTTGAAGCCACATTTAGAACTATTTCTCCCTTAGATCTCAAGCATGCAGATAATGTTTTCCAAATGAACGTTTTTCCAGTACCGCCATATCCGTATAAAAAGAAAACACCACCATTTGTATAATTAACAACATCCATTATTATGTCGTAAACATATTGTTGTTCATCATTCAAACGAGCAAGTAGGTGCACGTGTTCTTCTGCTAGAGCCGCTCTATCATAATTTAATTCATCATGCACCAATCTATTTGTAGTATTTGATAAGGTGTCTATGTTTGGAAATGGCATTGATGGAAATTCTCGCAAACTTCTACCACAATTCCTCAATAACTTTTCAATCTCAACCAAAGCATAATTTTTAATGTCATCCTCACTCATAAGCAAATCTAGAATTAAAGAGAGAGAATATGTTGTAATTAATTATAGAGCTATATTAACGATCAAATAATATGCAAAACACAAATTAAACTTAAAAATATCATATAAAACATTTTACCTTGGTCGTGCAACGCAATTCGTTGATTATATAAAACATCATCTGATAAGTATGTCCAACACTTGTTCCAAAGTAATTCAGGCCGACTTATAGAGCCAGATGACAACAATGTCACAAATAAATTTCTCAAAGAATATGCAGATGCCCAATAACTTGCCTCAATAATACCATCGATATACTCATCATCATCCTCCAATAAACCTAAGACATAGCAAGCTTCACGATATGACTCGTAATGAATACCATTGACTTTCTTAATATCATCATAGCATTTAGGTCCACGGACGATATTGAGAAGACATCTTAAATGGTACATCTCACCGCAACCAGGTAGAACATAAAAAATTCTACCTAATGAGAAACATTTTTTTCTCGGAGTCCACTCTCTAGTCTTCTGTTTCCAAACAAATTTTTGTGAAAATTCTGCATATGTGAGATTTTTTGCCTCTGGATATCGCTTGTTCGCTTCAAACCAAGCTAAGAACATGCTTTCATTCACACTGGCACGATCAATAATGGTATCAATAGCATCTGCGTCTGAGAAAATAATAGGCTGCTCGTCGGGTAAGTGAAAGCTAAGTCGCTCAACAGGAGGATTCTTATATTGGATCTCAAAACCAAACAATCTCCATGCTGCCTCACAAGCAGAAATGTATCTACAATCGTAATACATGTTAATTTCATCTATTGGTTTTTTGGGTTTCTCATCGTCCGTAGTTCTATAGAAGGATGCAGTTACACGATCATGTCCTTTATTCACATACTTGAACAAATATTTTATAGATCGAGACTAATTGCACCATTCAACATTCATATGACCACCATACTTCAACAATAGATAACGATTATGAGGCACTACAAATCGATTATCTAGTTCAACGCCATTCTTTAAAACCGTTCTTCCATCATCTCTGCGTCTATATAATGGATATCCGTCTTCATCAACCAAAGTATTTTCAACAAATTTTTTCGGAAAATGCTTTGAGCAACGACCATCTGACATACATGGTGAATTCTTTCTTGCAACACCACAAGGTCCATGTATCATAAAATCTCGTACTACATTGCATGTCCATGATCAAATTTACAATCTCCATTCGTCAATTTAACAACAACTGCAACAGAAAAAAAAAGAAATATTAAGCAATCGTTTTATTTCAAAAAGCTGAAACTAATTTCCTTCTAAGAAAAATTGAAATAAATCACAAAATTTAAATAGTTGAATTTTAGAAATAAATTAGGCTTACAACATACTTGAAGACTCCTCATTTGCAGTTAAATCAATCGTTGTTAAATCACTATTTTGCTGCAAATTTGAGATTGTATTTTTTGAGCAATATAGTGAACTTTGGTTCATTGAAGTAGACAAATCAACTGCTTCACTTGATCCACACACTGCATAATATTAAATGAAATTCAAAACTTTGCAAAAATAAAATATATAAGTATGTATGTATAATTTAATAATAAATATCAACCATACCATTCGTGATTTCGCTAAAAGGATATGTAGACGTATTCAACACATTATTAAACAATACGCTGCTAGAATAAAGCTGTTTGCCATATGGATTTAAATCTTCTGCAAAAAAGTAAGGAAAAACTTAGAAAAGTAATAACAATACAATAATAATATATAATATTTTATTTATAAAAATAGTAAATTAGGCTCTAATAAATTATTGTAACACATTTTTAGTATATTTTTTTTTTAGGTTTGGGAAAAAAACTCACTCGAATGACCATCATCATTAGTTTGAAAAATCACTCTCGATGGATCAGAGTGTAGTTTTGTAAATCTCTTCGTCGAGTAGTCAAATGAATTTTTCTTCTGAGAAACAATTAAATCCGCAGGCTCACTTGACCCACATACTGCATACAAAATCAACATATATATGTATGTACAAATATATTGTTAGATAGATATGTAAAAACATTAACCATTAAATACTTTGTAAAAAAAAATCATAACTTACCATTCGTGATGTCACCGAAAGGAGATCTAGATGATGGACAACTGGTCATGTTCGAATCGTTCCCACAAAATACGTCCGATTGAAATTTTTTCTGGCTTGATGGAGGCGTAAATTTACCTAAGTCCAAATCTATATTTTTAACAAAAAATAAAGAATGATTAAGTAAAATTTCAACAAAATTTAAACGTAAATTAATATGAATTTAATATATATATATATATATATATATATATAAGTTTTTATATTAATATTTTTTATCTTCCATAAATGGTGGTTTTGGGGAGACCAAAAAAATTGCTGAAACGGTGGTTTTGGACTGTGGTTTTGGGGAAACCCAAAAAATTGCTGAAACCGTGGTTTTAGCCCACAGATTTTTTAGACCATGGTTTTAGTAGCCCACGGTTTTACCAACCGATGGTATTAGGGAGACCTCAGCATTGAATGGTAAAAGAATCACTTCATTTTTTTCTTATCCTCTTTCCATTCGTACGTTTCATCTTCCCCAAATTTGAGTTACATTTGGTTTTCTTCGGTTTGTAATCTCTTAATTCTTTTTTTTCCTTTAATCTTCCTCTTTCCATCCGTATGCTACATCTCCATCATAAAATCTATTTGTTTTTTTTTTATTATAAGCATGGGAAATGGAATTTAAATGTTAATTTTTCGTCCGGCTTGAGAATTTTTTGTTCTGGATCTACGGATTTAGGCCAATTTATGAGGTTTTTGTCCAATTTTTATTGTTCTCTCCTTAATCCATAAATTGTGTATGTTATAGATCATGGATATATTGAAAGTTTTACGTATTTCGACCATTTTTTTTCTTTTTGGGGAAGGGAACGGATTTTTTCGGGTCTTTTTATTTTATTTGTCGTGTTTTTAAACAGTATGTTGACAAATTCTTTCATCATATATTTAAATTTATTTTTACAGTTTAAATTCAACAATTTATATTTTAAGTTTTTCTTAGAAATTCATGACACAGATAGATAGATTAAATTAATAAGAATTTAACATATATATATATATATATATATATATATATATATATATATATATATATATATATATATATATAAATTTTATATTAATATTTTTTTTCTTCCATAAATGGTGGTTTTCGGGAGACCAAAAAAATTGCTGAAACGGTGGTTTTGGACTGTGGTTTTGGGGAGACCCAAAAAATTGCTGAAACCGTGGTTTTAGCCCACATATTTTTTAGACCATGGTTTTAGTAGCCCACGGTTTTACCAACCGATGGTATTAGGGAGACCTCAGCATTGAATGGTAAAAGAATCACTTCATTTTTTTTCTTCTCATCTTTCCATTCGTACGTTTCATCTTCCACAAATTTGAGTTACATTTGGTTTTTCTTTGGTTTGTAATCTCTTAATTCTTTTTTTTCCTTTAATCTTTCTCTTTCCATCCGTATGCTACATCTCCATCATAAAATCTACTTGTTTTTTTTATTATAAGCATGGGAAATGGAATTTAAATGTTTATTTTTCGTCCGAATCAAAAAATTTTGTTCTGGATCTAAGGATTTAGGCCAATTTGTGAGGTTTTTGTCCAATTTTCATTGTTCTCTCCTTAATCAATAAATTGTGTATGTTATATGTCACGACCCGCACCCTAGAGTAAGGGCACGAGAAGTGGGTACGTCCAGCCTACGTCGCAGTGTCGGCGGTAGAACGCTGTCCTAGGTCAATCATCTAACAATATAAAGATACCTGTACAGTTTATACTCTCCGAATGGAGGTGACATAACAATATACATCTCAATCACATCTAGGGTAGAAGAATGAAAGATAGATAGATAGATAGACAGTAACTCAAAGAGAACAGTAGAATAGATGAAAATGTCCAAGTGTCTAGGATACATAACATCCAGAATGTCAACTCATAATACAATAAGTCTAAGAGTCTATATATCTCAACATCTCAAAATACAACTCAGAATGTGAGACAAAAAGATAATACCGAAAGACTGTCTAGCTAAACTAGCCTAGACTACTGGGACAACATCCTCAGCTGCAGGTGGATCCTGCTGAGGGTCCACAACATAAGTATCATCTAGTCCTGCTCCATAATAGGTAGACACCAGGGCCTCATCCTCATCCTCTGTAATATTTTCAACAGGTCCAGTCAGGACAGGAACGAGCACTATACATCTCACGCAGTGCATAGTATGATAGGAAATATAAAACATGCAATAGAGTAAAATACAGGAACTGCTGAAGGAAGATACATGTAGCAAAAGAGATAGCTGTAAAGGAAATATCTACTGTATATAGAGAACTGTAAGTGGCTAGTGATGTAGAGCACAAGATAGGCATATAAATGGCTGGAATTTATACATGATTATACTACTGAGTTTGCACATGATTACACTACTTTAGAATTATTCACATATCCACTTCTACTCCCCCGTTTCCCCAATCAATACACAAGGATCCATTCATGTTACGTTAAGATTCGTGATAAGCCCATAATTGGGTGATACGTGAGTGATTCATAAAGATTCATGAAGGCTCGGTGATCATGAGAGTACATGAGTCACTAGCTGATACATGAAGATACATGAAAATAGAAGCATGAGATACATGATGTTAGTGAAACACACGTGACAGAAGTATCTGATGCTCCCGAGGGGGATAACATCTCATGAAAAGATCCATATAGTACCAATCCGTGATAACAATCGTGTCAGCATCAAGTAAAGTAATCTAGAGCAAGAATATAAATTCTGGCAAGTATGAAACGGTCAGAGAATATACTCGCCTGGTAACTGAATGTCTGAAGAGGATATACTGTCTAAGGAGAGGTGTATGGCTCCTAATCAGAGCAATACAAGTCACAATGTATCCACAATGATAAAAATAAAGTGTACAATGCATACTACATGATTCTAGGTCAATTTGGTCAAAAGTCAACTCTTGGTCAACTCTAATAGTCAAACTAGGTCACAGGAAGTCATACTAGGTTACAGGAAATCAAACTAAGTCAAATAAAGTCAAACAAGGTCAAACAAGTCAAGATTAGTCAAATCTAGGTTAAAGTCAACTCTTGGTCAACATTCTAATCAAACTAGTCAAATACTAGTCAACATGATCAATCTGGGTCAAGTCTAAGTCAAACTTAGACCAACTAAGGTATTGGTCAAACAAAGACTAGTCAGCAAGGTAATTAGGTCAAACATGGTCAGACTAGTTAAACTAGTCATTTTAGGTTAGTACTAGTCAATCAAGGTCAATTAGGTCAAGGTTTGACCTAAGGTTGACTTTGGTCAACCCTTAGTCAACAAGGGTTAACTTGTAGGTGTTTAGGTCCATTAGGTTAATTGGGTTAGCCCCCAAGCCATAGGCTAGTCACCTTGGCCATAGGCTATTGACTTAGATTTCCATAGGCTAATGGTTATAGGTTTCTATATAAACCTATACTTAGGAAGTCATATATATATATATATTATATATATATATATATATATATATATATATATATATATATATATATATAATCCTAATACAAATATATATATATATATATATATATATATATATATATATATATATATATATATATATATATATATATATATATATAGACTAAACCTATATATATAAACATATATATAGAGAGAGGAAAGTGAGAGAGAGACATAGAGTGAGAAAGAGAGTGAAAGAGAGACAGACTGAACAGTAGACAGGAAAGGAGGGGGGTGGTTCCTGATTTCCTGGAACCAGGAAATGGGCTCCCCAACACACACACACAGTTCAAATATACATATATATGTATATACACACACAACTACCTATACACACAACTACAAAACCTCAAATCTCACCCACACTCACACATACATATATACTACGTATATATATATTGAAAATACACTTATACATGCATTAATCATATTAAAATTAAGTTTGAAATTCGTTTTTACAAAACTGAAAATATCCTAAAATCAGGAAAATAATGGACTGTGCACTCAAATCAGGGTAAACCCATTCTCACTCACAAAACCGAGCTATGGCTCGAATCCCAAGGTTAGTAACTGATGCCCCATATGTATCCTAATGTCCTAGGTACCTGACACGACACCACGACACGAATTTATGTGTCCAAACACTCTAAAACTTCACTCGGGTAAACTATAATACACAAACACGTACACAGCGTCGTGCACGTGTTCACGTGTCTCGTGGACACACCACGAGACACGACACATCTCGTGGTCACACACACGTGTAGCCCACATATAGGGCTACACGATGGACATACTGTTACGTGTCCACGTGTCCTACAGCGTCGACACGAGAGCCGTATCAGTCGAGGAAACTCGACTGATACGCGCGGTTTTTACTGCGTCGTACAGAGATGCACACGCCTCGTGGACACGACACGAGCCACGTGGGGCCTCGTGGTCATGCCCACGTGTAGCCCACGTGTAGGACTACACACTCGTGTCATCACGAGACACCCAAGTGTCGTGTCCGCACGACACTACACGCTCGAAGTTGCCCCCGCGCGCGTGTGCGCTGACAACGCGTGTCCAGTACGAGTGAGATTTCTTACTCGACACGACACGACGCGACACCAAACTTTGGGGGCATGTTTGCAGACATTGCCCCCGTGTCCGTGTCAATTTGCTCGTGTCCTAGTGCCCTGTGCAGTGCGCACGAAGGGTGGGGTAGCAGGGCATGCACGAGAGTCTCGTACAGTGAGTTCGTGTCCAATTTGGACGCGGATACAGCACAAAAACGTGCTCAGTCTAAGTGTTTTGTGATCAGCAAGTCTAGGGCTACAAGGAAGTGTAATTTGTTTTACATTTTGATAAAAACAGATCCTTTGTGGCATTTCACCAAACAAGGGTTTATAGGCTAGGATACGTGTCCGATACGGACACCAAACCGACTCTAACTTTCACCAAATTTTACCCACAGTTATGGTAGTCCTATATGAATGCATTTATGAAGAAAAAACAGAGTTTTAACTATGTTTGAGGGAATTTACCTATTGGTGCAATTCCAAGGAAAATCAATGAAAAGGGGGTGTGTGTCCTTCAACTTGATGATGCCCAAAGCTTCCAAATTCTTGATTGCAAGCTTCCCTTAGCACCCTTGATATTGTAGGGTCCCAATGCAAAAGACAAGAGTGAATTTTGATCAATATTGATCAAGTTGTGGGTGTTTGAAGAAATTAAAATTTTCTAAGATTAAAATTCATGTAAAATTTTTATGAATTAATGTGATGAGGTTAAATAGCAAGTATGGCTGCTAGGGGGGGGTCCTTGGCCGGCCATGGCATGGGGGGGTGTCCTTGCCCTTTCCTTCATGGTTAAGGCAAGACTTTTGTGTAAAGGGGTGAGATATTTGGAGGGTTTTAAGCAAAATATCAATAAAGGTAATATCTAGATATTTAACTTGCTTTAACCCATGACTAAATATCTATCCTAAAGCTTCTAGGTTAGTGGCTAACCTCTAGATTAGGATAGGATAGGTTAGGGACTAATCATGGTACTTAACCATGATTAAATAATATTAAAAATCACATAAACTCAAATAAAGTCTAGTAAATTACCAAAATACCCTTTTGGCCAAAAATCACTAATTTGATGTTCTAAGCCTATGGCTAAGCTCACATGGTCATGGCAACTTCTAGGTTAAGGAAAACTAGGATTTACACTAAGTTATACTAACAAAATCATAAAGTCATAAGTCATGACTTAGCATGACTTAGAAGATGGTTCTAATTATACTAGAAATCACCATAAATCATATCATGCCCTAAACACCATTAATAAATAATAAAAATAATAATTTTTCAAAAATCCCTAATTTCAGAAAACAGGGTGTTACAAGTCTACCAACCTTAAAATAATTTTGTCCTCGAAATTTAGATGGTCGTACTCCTCCTAGGTCAAACCTCCAACAATCAGGATCGAAGCCACTACCTAGGCAACATACAAGGTCAACAAGCAAATATGGGTAGTAGACCTATACTGGGTCATGTCCAAAAATTGGCTGGCAGGTTTAGTTCATAAGGTGTCCTCAATTCAAATCGAAATCAAGTAACTCCTTGGGGTAAATCAGGATGGAACCTCGAGTCAGGAAAATCGTACTAAGCAAATGAAGCACACAATGGTATGCCTGAGTGGGACACTAAGGTCATGGGTATAGAGTGTCATGTCTAGGTTCTGTATGTGAAATTTGTTTTGAGAAAACAACTAGTCTTGTGCTCCAAATTTAAAAGTCATGGTAATGTGCCTATGATGATCATAATTTAGAGTGGGAAAGGTCTATGGCTTGAATTAAGCCAGAAATTGTGATGCAATAGTGGTACCAGGGGGACAGGTTAAATGGAACAGTCTGTGGTCTCATCTAGGTGCACTAGTTATTCTAGATCAATACTGTCCTATGGTATCAAAATGTACAAGCAATCTAAGGTGTCCTAATTGGGAAGGTAAGAAAACAACAATCATCAAGGCTATAGGGTCGTCTACCATCCTATATGAAAATAGGTCATTAACAAGTGAGAAATCATTAAAGTTACCCTTCCATAAAAAGAAAATTGAAAATTTAGGTACAAACAATCACAAATAGATTTTAGTCTTGACACGATCTAAGTTGATCAATTTCAGGATAATCGAGATTTGGGCAAGATGGGAGATCAATGAAATCAAGTATGGGCACGGGCATCTAATAATGAAGATCCAGGTCATGATTGAATTTAACTCAACTGGATACGAATACGAGGTTTATAGGCGATAAAATAATTCCCAGGAGAATTGTTAAGGCTATTGCGGATAAGATTCTAAGGCAAGTTTAACTATGTCTTCATCCACGTAGATTAATGTATGAAAAAGCAAACCAAAACGCAATAGGTTGATCAGACCATCATGCGCCGGTTCTGATTAGATAATATGTTAGTGGGTGTACACCCAATAAAATATATCATGATCAAGCTCGAAAAGGATAAGCTTGTAAAACTTAAGGATAAATTTATAGCATAAGATATAAGTAAGGGTGGAAATGATGAAAGAAGATACATAGTCCAAGATTCTTAACTAATCGGGTCAAGCATTCAAGATAAGGTACAAGGTTAAGTATTTAAGGATTCAAGTAGAACACCATCACATGCCAGGTCGAAAGAATTATGCCAAGGTGGATCTCTAATTGAAATAAGAATTAATTTAGTATCATGGTAGAGGTTATAGTTTAGCCATTTGACCAGAAAATCTTGTTAAGAAAATAGAGTACAAGAAGACGGGTTTTAGTAGGACATGGAATACCTACATGAAGGTAGGCTAGTCTAGGTCTTACATGTGAAGTTTGTTGGGAGGTAACAGCTAGTATTATACTCTGAATATCTAAGTCACGGTAAAGGACGTCCAATGATCTAGAATAGAAAGTAGGAGTTCAGACGTGATAATTGATGCAAAAATTAAAGAAGATCAAATTAACCCATGGAATAAAATTAATTAGGAATCTAGTAAATAATTTAGAAACACAGCCCTAGGGATAGATAGGCTACTAGATGAATATAGTTAGGGTTCGATAAATCAAAGGTCAAGGTTAGAAGGTCTCAATAAGGTCTTGATTTGAGGAAATGTCGAGTAAGTCAGGTTTGGGATACAATCACATAGATTGGTAGAAGGAGCTGAGCAAGATGCAAAAATAGAGGGGACAGTTCATTTCAATGAAAAGCAATTAGCAAGAGGATTAGATGGCAAGAAACAGATGAGAGTTTTCTCATAAATATGATTGAGTACCTTAAAAAAAATTAATCTAACACATAAATTTAAATCAACAACTACAAAAATTTCAAAATCATCTACTAACACCAGGATTCAAAGTTCTACAGTGAATCCTCCAAAATCAAATTCAATCAAGGGAAAAGGAGTTTAAATCCAAATTTTAATGAGATTCTCAAGGGTCATCATAGGAATCTCTCAAGGTATCCTAACAATGATTGAGTATCCTCTCTCACT
Organism: Iris pallida; assembly: GCA_029216955.1. NCBI lineage: Eukaryota > Viridiplantae > Streptophyta > Magnoliopsida > Asparagales > Iridaceae > Iris > Iris pallida. The sequence continues at coordinate 3,403,082 of JANAVB010039216.1, forward strand.
AAGCCTATTCCTCAAATCCTATCGCAGGCTGTAGTGATACTCTAGTTCGAATACCACTACATAAACTCTACCTGCATGGGCCACCACTAAAAACGTGTCACGACCCGCACCCTAGAGTAAGGGCACGAGAAGTGGGTACGTCCAGCCTACGCCGTAGTATCGGCGGTAGAACGCTGTCCTAGGTCAATCATCTAACAATATAAAGATACCTGTACAGTTTATACTCTCCGAATGGAGGTGACATAACAATATACATCTCAATCACATCTAGGGTAGAAGAATGAAAGATAGATAGGTAGACAGTAACTCAAAGAGAACAGTAGAATAGATAAAAATGTCCAAGTGTCTAGGATACATAACATCCAGAATGTCAACTCATAATACAATAAGTCTAAGAGTCTATATATCTCAACATCTCAAAATACAACTCAGAATGTGAGACAAAAAGATAATACCGAAAGACTGTCTAGCTAAACTAGCCTAGACTACTGGGGCAACATCCTCAGCTGCAGGTGGATCCTGCTGAGGGTCCACAACATAAGTATCATCTAGTCCTGCTCGATAATAGGTAGACACCAGGGCCTCATCCTCATCCTCTGTAATATTTTCAACAGGTCCAGTCAGGACAGGAACGAGCACAATACATCTCACGCAGTGCATAGTATGATAGAAAATATAAAGCTTGCAATAGAGTAAAATACAGGAACTGCTGAAGGAAGATACATGTAGCAAAAGAGATAGCTGTAAAGGAAATATCTACTGTATATAGAGACCTGTAAGTGGCTAGTAATGTAGAGCACAAGATAGGCATGTGAATGGCTGGAATTTATATATGATTACACTACTGAGTTTGCACATGATTACACTACTTTGGAATTATTCAAATATCCACTTCTACTCCCCCGTTTCCCCAATCAATACACAAGGATCCATTCATGTTACGTTAAGATTCGTGATAAGCCCATAATTGGGTGATACGTGAGTGATTCATAAAGATTCATGAAGGCTCGATGATCATGAGAGTACATGAGTCACTAGCTGATACATAAAGATACATGAAAATAGAAGCATGAGATACATGATGTTAGTGAAACACACATGACAGAAGTATCTGATGCTCCCGATGGGGATAATATCTCATAAAAAGATCCATATAGTACCAATCCGTGATAACAATCGTGTCAGCATCAAGTAAAGTAATCTAGAGCAAGAATATAAATCCTGGCAAGTATGAAACGGTCAGAGAATGTACTCGCCTGGTAACTGAATGTCTGAAGAGGATATACTGTCTAAGGAGAGGTGTATGGCTCCTAATCAGAGCAATACAAGTCACAATGTATCCACAATGGTAAAAATAAAGTGTACAATGCATACTACATGATTCTAGGTCAATCTGGTCAAAAGTCAACTCTTGGTCAACTCTAATAGTCAAACTAGGTCACAGGAAGTCATACTAGGTTACAGGAAATCAAACTAAGTCAAATAAAGTCAAACAAGGTCAAACAAGTCAAGATTAGTCAAATCTAGGTTAAAGTCAACTCTTGGTCAATATTCTAATCAAACTAGTCAAATACTAGTCAACATGATCAATCTGGGTCAAGTCTAAGTCAAACTTAGACCAACTAAGGTATTGGTCAAACAAAGACTAGTCAGCAAGGTAATTAGGTCAAACATGGTCAGGCTAGTTAAACTAGTCATTTTAGGTTAGTCCTAGTCAATCTAGGTCAAGGTTTGACCAAAGGTTGACGTTGGTCAACCCTTAGTCAACAAGGGTTAACTTGTAGGTGTTTAGGTCCATTAGGTTAATTAGGTTAGCCCCCAAGCCATAGGCTAGTCACCTTGGCCATAGGCTATTGACTTAGATTTCCATAGGCTAATGGTTATAGGTTTCTATATATATATATATATATATATATATATATATATATATATATATATATATATATATATATATATATATATATATATATATATACCCATGTAGATATACCCATGTATAAAAAAAATATATATAGATATACCCATGTCTATTTACTACCTATATATATATATATATATATATCTATATATGCCTAACTATATACAATACCAATCACCCACATATATATAAAATGACACTATATGTGATCTATACATATATATATATATATATATATATATATATATATATATATATATATATATATATATATATATATATATATATATATATATATATATATATACAACAACCACATAGGCCTATAGCCTATGTAATTTCCATACACTCTAGTATCTATATATAGGCACACTATATATAATCCTAATACAAATATATATATATATATATATATATATATATATATATATATATATATATATCATATATATCATATATATAGACTAAACCTATATATATAAACATATATATAGAGAGAGGAAAGTGAGAGAGAGACATAGAGTGAGAGAGAGAGTGAAAGAGAGAGAGACTGAACAGTGGACAGGAAAGGAGAGGGGGGGTGGTTCCTGATTTCCTGGAACCAGGAAATGGGCTCCCCAACACACACACACAGTTCAAATATACATATATATGTATATACACACACAACTACCTATACACACAACTACAAAACCTCAAATCTCACCCACACTCACACATACATATATACTACGTATATATATATTGAAAATACACTTATACATGCATTAATCATATTAAAATTAAGTTTGAAATTCGTTTTTACAAAACTGGAAATATTCTAAAATCAGGAAAATAATGGACTGTGCACTCAAATAAGGGTAAACCCATTCTCACTCACAAAACCGAGCTATGGCTCGAATCCCAAGGTTAGTAACTGATGCCCCATATGTACCCTAGTGTCCTAGGTACCTGACACGACACCACGACATGAATTTATGTGTCCAAACACTCTAAAACTCCACTCGGGTAAACTAGGATACACAAACACGTACACAGCGTCGTGCACGTGTTCACGTGTCTCGTGGACACACCATGAGACACGACACGTCTCGTGGTCACACACACGTGTAGCCCACATATAGGGCTACACGATGGACACACTGTTACGTGTCCACGTGTCCTACAGCGTCGACACGAGAGCCGTATCAGTCGAGGAAACTCGACTGATACGCGCGGTTTTCACTGCGTCGTGCAGAGATGCACACGCCTCGTAGACACGATACGAGCCACGTGGGGCCTCGTGGTCATGCCCACGTGTAGCCCACGTGTAGGGCTACACACTCGTGTCATCACGAGACACCCAAGTGTCGTGTCCGTACGACACGACACGCTCGAAGTTGCCCCCGTGCGCGTGTGCGCTGACAACGCGTGTCCAGTGCGAGTGAGATTTCTCACTCGACACGACACGACGCGACACCAAACTTTGGGGGCAGGTTCGCAGACATTGCCCCCGTGTCCGTGTCAATTTGCTCGTGTCCTAGTGCCCTGTGCAGTACGCACGAATGGTGGGGTAGTAGGGCATGCACGAGAGTCTCGTGCAGTGAGTTCGTGTCCAATTTGGACACGGATACAGCACGAAAACATGCTCAGTCTAGGTGTTTTGTGATCAGCAAGTCTAGGGCTACAATGAAGTGTAATTTGTTTTACATTTTGACAAAAACAGATCCTTTGTAGCATTTCACCAAACAAGGGTTTATAGGCTAGGATACGTGTCCGATACGGACACCAAACCGACTCTAACTTTCACCAAATTTTACCCACAGTTATGGTAGTCCTATATGAATGCATTTATGAAGAAAAAACAGAGTTTTAACTATGTTTGAGGGAATTTACCTATTGGTGCAATTCCAAGGAAAATCAATAAAAAGGGGGTATGTGTCCTTCAACTTGATGATGCCCAAAGCTTCCAAATTCTTGATTGCTAGCTTCCCTTAGCACCCTTGATATTGTAGGGTCCCAATGCAAAAGACTAGAGTGAATTTGGATCAATATTGATCAAGTTGTGGGTGTTTGAACAAATTGGAATTTTCTAGGATTAAAATTCATGTAAAATTTTCATGAATTAATGTGATGAGGTTAAATAGCAAGTGTGGCTGCTAGGGGGGGTCCTTGGCCGGCCATGGCATGGGGGGGGTGTCCTTGCCCTTTCCTTCATGGTTAAGGCAAGACTTTTGTGTAAAGGGGTGAGATATTTGGAGGGTTTTAAGCAAAATATCAATAAAGGTAATATCTAGATATTTAACTTGCTTTAACCCATGACTAAATATCCATCCTAAAGCTTCTAGGTTAGTGGCTAACCTCTAGATTAGGGTAGGATAGGTTAGGGACTAATCATGGTACTTAACCATGATTAAATAATATTAAAAATCACATAAACTCAAATAAAGTCTAGTAAATTACCAAAATACCCTTTTGGCCAAAAATCACTAATTTGATGTTCTAATCCTATGGCTAAGCTCAAATGGTCATGGCAACTTCTAGGTTAAGGAAAACTAGGATTTACACTATGTTATACTAACAAAATCACAAAGTCATAAGTCATGACTTAGCATGACTTAGAAGATGGTTCTAATTACACTAGAAATCACCATAAATCATATCATGCCCTAAACACCATTAATAAATAATATAAATAATAATTTTTCAAAAATCCCCAATTTCAGAAAACAGGGTGTTACATTATAGATCTTGGATATATTGAAAGTTTTACTTATTTCCACCATTTTTTTTTTCTTTTTGGGGAAGGGAACGTATTGTTTTCGGGTCTTTTGTTTTTATTTGTCTTGTTTTTAAACCGTATGCTGACAAATTCTTTCATCATATATTTTTCTTTATTTTTACAGTTTAAATTCAACAATTTATTTTTCAAGTTTTTCACAGTAATTCATGACACAGATAGATATAAATCTCGGTTGCCTATGTTCTTTTATTTATTTTTTTTGAACGAATTTTTTTGAGCATCAGACGGTTTTAGGAAACCGTGGTTTTGGGGAGACCCAAAAAATTCCGGAATGGTTTTAGCCCACAGATTTTGTAGACCATGGTTTTAGTAGCCCACGGTTTTACTAACCCATGGTATTGGGAGCATTGAATGGTATAGAATCACTTCATTTCTTGTTTTCTATTCCTCTTTCCATTCGTACGTTTCATCTTTCACAAATTTGAGTTATGTTTGGTTTTTCATTGGTTTATAATCTCTTAATCAATTTCTTGATTATTTTTCTCTTTCTATTCGTATGCTAAATCTCCATAAACAGTTTTATCATGAGATTTTCTTTCATTATACGCATAGGAAAAGAAATTTAAATATTTATTTTTGGTGGTTCAAAATTTTATGTTCTGGATATACGAATTTAAATCAGTTTGTTATGCGGTTTTTCCAATTTTCATTGCTTCACTACTTAATCAATAAATTGTGTATGTTATAGATCTAAACTTATATTGGTTGATTTACGTATTTAAACCTTTTTTTTTCTTTTTCATTTTTTTAATGATTTTTTCGGTTCTTTCCGTTATTGGGGAAGGGAACTGATTCTGTTATATAGATATATACATTAAATTTATTATTGATTAATATTTACAGGTATTTGTTGCCTTCTATGAGTCAATGAACTACTTCGAAATGGTCAGCTACAACATGAAGGTATAAATCTACTCTTGTCTACTCTTGTACTGAATATCATCTAAATAAATTTAAATATAGTCTTATACTGAATATTTTTAGAATAATGTTGGTACAATATTTTTAGGACCAACACGTTATTTATGTTGGTACAGTATTTTTATCACTAATATCATTCTAAATTTAAATATAGTCTTGTAAAATAATGTTGGTACAGTATTTTTAGGACCAACACGTTATTTATGACTGTTAAATGGTAATTTTCAGCTAAATAAGTTAGAAAAGTTATCTGATGTTTAAAATGTATATTAGTGATAAAAATATTCTGCACTATTAGAAGTAATTAAAATTAAAATAACAATTGTAGCATAACACCAAAAATTAGATGGAACTATTACCTCCTTTATCGTTTGTAAGTTTCGGACGCTTGTTAAGTGTTGTACTCCTTGTCAGCTTCTTCATTCTCAATTTTTCCTTGTAATAGTTCCTTCCTTGTTATATTTCTGTTGTGATTTGGAAGTGACAAAATTGAAACACCATTCTTGAATGTGTAAGTCCAATATATAGGCATACAATGAATGATTTTTTGTATTGGGAGGAGGAAAAATAGGAATGCCAACAATTTTTGATGTTATCCACACATCATTAGAGCTGTATGAATTTGTCCATGCATCGTTTTTTGTATAATTAGGCCAATATATGTAGGCTGTCAATTCATGATTAGTTTGTATTGGGAAGACAAAAGTAATCTTTTAAAATAAATATTCTGCTAAAACGATTTCCAATGTATACATACATGTTTTAAACATAAAGCATTTTTTTTAATGTTCAAATGATGTATGAACAACTATTATTCTAGATGTCCAAAAAACAGTTGTAATTAGAACAATATTTAATATAAACATTATACAATTCCGATTTCCGATCTATAATATTTTAATAATCAATATGTTTTAAATTGTATTATTTAGTTGTGTGGCATCCATCATATGTAAATATGTTTAGTTTGTATTGGGAAGAAAAAAGTAATCTTTTCCAACAGTTTGTTGCTAAGCATTTTATTTTAAAGTATCTAATGATAAAGTATCTAATGATGTATGGACAACTGAATTTTAGATTTTCAAAAAAAAAACAGCTTTAATGACATCATATCTAATATAAATATTCTGCTAAACCGATTTCCAATGTATACATACATACATGTTTTAAACATAAAGCATTTTTTTTAATGTTCAAATGATGTAAAGACAACTATTATTCTAGATTTCCAAAAAACAGTTGTAATTAGAACAATATTTAATTTAAACAGTATACAATCCCGATTTCCGATCTATAATGTTTTAATATTCAATATGTTTTTTTATGGAGACACTAAATTTAGAAGAGGGAATTCAAGTATTTTGAATGATATTTGTTTCTTACCTTTTTTTGCATAAACATTTGTTTCAAAATTAACTTTTTAAGTTTGATGAATTTAAATTGTATTATTTAGAATAATGTTGTACATTGGCATATTAACTGCGAGCAAAAACTTTGTAATATTATTATTAATATTTGTACAATTTAAATAAGTTTAATGTAAATAGTTATTACTAATAAATTATATTAGTTTGAATTTTAATGATAATAACAAAAGTACAATTAACATTAATGAACGGCAAAGGCTGACTTTTGAATTTTAATGATAATATTATGAACCTATATTTTGGTTGTTAAACATCATCATTTGATGTACGGCATTTAATGAGATTCCAAGGGTGATAATGTATATGTTGTATGTCCAGCTCTTTTTTCATATAATTGAATTTGTAGAAAAATAATTTATATGTTTGCATGTAGTTTGCTGCTTTAATATACCATCTTAATTGTATATATAATCAACTTTTAATGATGGTAAAATGTCATTCCTTATTTGTAGTAATGTTTCATTGTTTGTATTAAATTAGATTATCTAATAGCAGTAAAAAAGGATTATATATAATCTCTTCAACTACATATTTAACACAAATGAAAACTACATTGAGAATAACATAAGTTGATGTACGGCATTTAATGAGATTCCATGTCTTGTAATGCTAGTAACTAAGATGATTTCCCTGTTTTCTATACACATTGCACTGGTCAGATTTTCCTAAAACCTGAGTTTGTATTCTCCCTAATAAACTGAAATGAACTGGTTGTGCATGAGATAAAGTGAATCATTGATTTCCTTTACATTCCACTGTTTCAAGATTCTTAGGATACTCAATCCAGTTCCATATTATTTTAGCTCCCCAAAACCGAGGTTACAACTTCGTTTATATTACTGTCATTTGTTTGCTGCTTTAATATATCATTTTATTTGTATGAGAAATCAACTGTTTATGAGTGTAAAATGTCATTCCTTATCTTTCTTAATATTCACAATCTTGAACTTATTTGTAATAATGTTTCCTTGTTTTTATTAAATTAGATTATCTAATAGAAGCAAAAAAGGATTATATAAATTCTCTTCAACTACATTTTTATCACAATTTTTAACACAAATGAAAACTACATTGAGAATAACATAAGTTGAAGCCACACAAAATGTTCTTTTAAGAGCTGGCACAAAATGTTCAGCACCAATGAGAATAACATAAGTTGAATAACATAAGTTCAAGCTCACACAAAATATTCAAAAACGTCAATACATGATTACAAAGAGTTTTTTTTAAGCTGAATGATATTAAAAGCAATAAGGATCAAACTAAGGTAATCTTCATTCATTCTCTTTCTTTATTTCAATCTTCATCTTCTTTGATCCTGCTGTTGTTGAGTATGCATCAACCAATGACATCTTCAAGCCGAAATCTTCAGGAGTTTCCACAGACTCATTATCTTGTGAATATTTAACATTTGGTGTTGAAATCATCTCTCCACACGATCCAATCTATTCATTCATATCAAAATTTATAATACATTGTGTTGTAAATGAAAAGAAAATGACTAATTAAAGGAAAACTTGTTTACCATTTCGAAATCATTATCCTCCTTCAACAAATTTGAAAAGATATCAGATTCCTGTAACCAAAAAATTTTCAACAGAATATTTTAAATCAAAATTAAAGTAATTTCAAACAACCAAAAGATTAACACATACCTGACTATCTTTAAATTGTTCAGAATATAGTGAAATTAGTCCTTCATCGGTAGTCAACTTTAATACCGTAAATGATCCAGTATAATTACGTACTTGTTCAGATCGTACTTGAATTTTGAAGAAAATTATCAAGCCAACTAAATTTTGTATTTCCTCTGGAACTTTCTTATCATTTTCTGATTCCTACAATTTTAAAAAAGACAAATTTAGGTATAGTCCAGAAATTCTCATATATGTTTAGAGCTTATTTGCAAACGTACCTCTGTCATCTTCTTTTTTAAGTCCAAAGCCTTTTTTCTAATAAGCTGAACGCATTCTTTGTCCCATAATAGTAAATCAATTTCTCCGGTTGTGTCAATGACACGAACATTAATTTTGTACCTGTCACATAAAATTGTATTTAGGTTTCTAGTAGAATAGTAGTTGAATTTAGCTTTCAAGTAGAATAGTAATTGGGTTTAAAATGATTGTAGGTTATTACCTGATGTTAACATCTTTTTCAAATTTGTCACATCTGTCACAGTAAAATAAATCGCCACATTTATCTAGTTTTTTTGGACATTTGTTACACGATAAATACCACCAAGCATTCTTTAATACAACTTCAACAATTTCAGCATAAACCCAAAAGCTTCCAATCTGATAATCAATAATAAAAAATCTAGATTAATATTCTAATAAAGGTAAATTATGTAATAAAATATATTATCAATTGTAAATGAAAGAAATATATACCTCATGGTTATATCTCAATTTCTCAATGGTCCTAACTATAGCCTGGCCACTTGATAATTCATTTTCAACCAAATTTGTATAAGTAAGTGAAACTGTACTTATAGTGATTGATTCACTACTTTCCTCAACAATCCTTCATGAAGTGGACAAATATTCATTAATTTAATTCTGAGTACTAATGTAAATTATAATAAAGCAAACAATAAATTTTAGTATCACAATGATTTAGTTACCTTGCTTTAAAATTTTCAATATCTGGAATGTCAACACCAAATATCAACCTTGAAACATAGAAGGTGTTGGATGCTGTAACTTGTCATAATCGGAAAACAATGCAATTTAAACTTGTATTAAACAATTTTATAAATTTGGAAATGAAGAATGAAAATAAAATTATATTACATAAGAAATAAATTATACCATAGTTTATTACCTCTATATAATTTGGTACGAAACATCTGTAGTATTACTAGAACAGGTTCATTTCTACCATTGTTAACGTAAGAAACCATATCATCCACCAAATTACCCCACAAAGTACATGGCAGACGATGTTTCCTATAAATAGAAATGAATTTAATTTTTTTGTTAATTGTATAGATAATGTTAAAAAAAGAATATTAAAAAAATTAAATTATTACTCATTGTCCTCGAGAGTAATATCCATAAGTCGTGTTGGTCCATCTTTCAAATCCCTTTGTTGGGGAGGATCTAATGAAACAACTCGTCCAATAATATCTGAAATTGATGGTATTTACAAATAACATTAAATTTGATGAAATAAAATAATTTTATATTCGTAATCACAAAAATAATTTAACAATGTATTTACCAATAAGTTTGTTATCATCTAAAGATTCTTCACTTGTAAGATCAGAAAACTTTTGAAAACTAAAAACAAAGGAAGGAAATTTATCGTCAAATATTTCAACAACTTTCGTTTTTGCCAAGAATAATATCTTGTATTTATTTGCGGTTGTTTTGTATTTCATGTTGTTATTTGTAACAACAAAACAACGAACAACATAGACTCTTCTCTCATTCAGCAAAGGTTGAAAGTTGGAGATTAAATCTTTTTTAATACTTGCATGAATTCGATCTCCCTGCAAAGGAAAAAAATGAAATCAGTACAAAAATATTTATGCATATAATTTATTCAAGTATGCAGCTAATTTTATTATCATTGAAATACTGCAAATATCTATAATTATGAAATCATTGGTATTATTTTTTATTATTCAAGATATTCTGTGAATAAATTTGTTCGTGGAATCTGTTAATTTTTATTACATGTTGGTAAATTATCATCATCATATTTTTTAATTTATTTCCTAAGTTGTATGTACATTTATGGATATATTTATATATGAATGTTGTTTTAATATTTAATTTTATTTTCAGCTTTAATTTCAGACAAATGATGGTTAAGGAGGTAACTGTCAGTTAGTATCATCATACAATTATCTACATTCGGCTATTGTCAAAACCATTGGCGTGGCATTCGTTGCAGCCATTGGCCCATTGGCAATGTGTTCGTGTGATCTGATGTTGTAAAAGATGCTCACTTTTTATGGTATTTGTGTTTTTTTTTTCGTCGGAATCCAAAACAATGTGTTTTATCATTTAACACATTTCGTTCGATTATCGCTAAAACCATTGGCGGGACATTCATTGCAGCCATTGGTTCATCGACAATGATGACTTGACATCCAATGGCGAGGTATTGATTGCAGCCATTGGATGGTTAATCTAAATCTGAGTCTACATAAGTTTTTTACATTATTATACATCATCAGACAAACAGAAGAATATATAAAAATTTGGGGAAGATGAAACGTACGAATGGAAAGAGGAGAAGAAAAAAATAAAGTGATTCTATACCATTCAATGCTGAGGTCTCTCCCAATACCATCGGTTGGTAAAAACGTGGGCTACTAAAACATGGTCTACAAAATCTGTGGACTAAAACCACCGTTTTAGCAATTTTTGGGATCTCCCCAAAACCACCGTTTCCTAAACACGTTAGATGCTAATGGTTGAACTTAAAAATTAACAGATTCAACGGACATGTAATAAAAATTAGTTTCACACACTGTCAATTAGTTTCAGATTTCTAAATTGGTTTTCCTTCCATCCTTTTAACTGAGATTTTGGTTTTTTTCCTAATGTAAACTAAGGTTTGATTTCCTTAACTTTGGTAATGCTAGTAACTGAGATGATTTCCCTGTTTTCTATACCCATTGCACTGGTCAGATTTCCCTGTTTTCTATACCCATTACACTGGTCAGATTTTCTATAACCATATGGTATTGTTTTTTTGTTTTATCATTTAACACATTGCGTTCGTATAGTTAAAACCATTGGCGGGGCATTCGTTGCAGCCATTGGTACACTTGACATGATGATTTGGCATTCGCTACAGCCATTGGTCCATTGACATGATGATTTGGCAACCATTGGCGGGGTACTCGTTGCAGCCATTGGTCGGTTGTACTAAATCTGAGTCTATAGCAAAATTTCTCAACCTTCATTTTTTAATATTGCTGACAGCTGTTTAATCATTTGTACTATTTCGTTGTGTAACCATATGGTTTTTCTTCTAATTGTTTCTCAGAATAAACAACCATTCTCACTCTACCGGGTTTAAAATTTCATTTCCTATTGCTTGCAGGTGTTTAAAAATTGTACAATTTCGTGTGAAATGGGTTGTAATAATATATGCTGTTGTAGGAAAAGCATTTGTTCTATCTTAACCTAATTCTGAGTTTAGCTAACGTAAACAGAATTGCAGAATGTAACTGGTTTATGGATAAATAAAGTTACCTCAGAATCGTGAAATACACATTCGAGACTGAATGGTTGTTGCCCTTTTCCTCCGTATCCGGGTACATCATACATACAAATAAGTCGAATTTTCAAATTCCAGAATGTTTTCGATGGACTGATCTCACGAATTAGAGAGAAGAAAGGAGCCATGGGTGAAGAATTTTTTTTTTCCTTTTCTGAAAGCCGGGAGAGTGAGAATGGTTGCCAATTTTCACTGTATTTATAGCCAGTAAACTCAGACAGATTATTAATGTAAATTATGTTGGGAAACTCAACAGTTGTCTTGGTTCTGGAGAAAAGTGGATTTGGGTATCGTTCAGTTCAAATTTTAACTTCTTTTGTTGTAAATTGCATGGGTTTAATTGTTTACAGCTGACTTTAGGCGGAAAAATGGCTGTTGTGTTTAATTTGAATAGTTTGAATTTGTTTAGCTGAGAAAAGTGGATTGTTTTTTATTTTTTTTTTAATTTTTTTACTTTGGCTGAGTTTGGGCGGGAAAATGGCATGTTTGTAATTTTTTCCAACTATTTTGCTATTATATATATATATATATATATATATATATATATATATATATATATATATATTTCATTGTTGGAAGAAGAAATAATAAACTAATCATAATCCAAAACATAACTTAGTAAATCAAAGAAGGAAACAAATCGAAATTAAATTGTGTTTGGTCAAAAATTTAATCCGATTGCTTGATTTTATTACGTTTACCGAAAACTAATCAAATAAAGCATAACAGAAATTGTCAAATCAAAATGCATTTGTCAAAATTGACTATTTTGGACCGAACAGCCGGTTAGTCCTGTTAAATGGCTGCGCAATGTTGTAAAAACCGGACCGGACCGACGGTTGGACCGGGTCCGACCGGTTTAAGCCAAAAAATCGGTCCGGTTCGACTAAAATCGGATCTTGTGAGGAACTATTGGTTTTTTGTCAAAACCTGGTTCAATCGGTGAACCGACCGAACCGGTTCACAATTGAACCGGCCAATTTTAATTTTTTTAAATCAAAATAAATTATCATGTGAAATTTGGACCATTTGATTCTTGATTTGGTTTTAATCGACCTTATAGTCGTAAAATTAAACCAAACTAACATACTTATGACCAAACAAACTAAACCAAGAAGTAAATATGAATATTTTACCTATTTGAACAAAACCAAACCAAGTCTATTGAACTTCAATTGAACCCCGGTCCGACCTATACCAAAAAATTTCGGTTCGATTATCGGTCCGGTTTTTAAAACATTGTGGCTGCGTTCTTTATGCTTAATTATTCTAAAGTGAGCGTTTGGTACACATAAATTTTTTTATTCCTGAAAATTTGTAAGAAAATATTTATTTTCATTGTTTTAACTCCTTTTATATTTATTTTCATTTTTTTTATTCTTACCCAACATGTAAATATAATTTTTTAGAAAATTTAATTAGCAAAAACTTGATCTTTGAAAATGTAAAAATTCCAAAATCTTCTACTATATAATGAGGCTTCAAAACGGCTCAAAAGTGAGCCGTCTAAGCCGTATGTATGTTATGGTCCATTTTATTAAAAAAAAATTAAATTACATATAAAATTGTTAAAAAAGTATAAATTTGTTATATACATTCAACATGGAAAATCGAACTCAATCAAACAAGAATAATACCTCCCACATTAAGCACATGAGTTAGAAGAGATATTTGATTATAATTGGATAATATTATTCTTATATATTATTATACGTGTAAAACACGTACATCTAGTAATATATATATAGATTTCGCTTACCTAACATCCCATAAACATCGTGATTAGAATGAAATACTAGTTAAGTTTACTCGCTCATGATCAGTTAAGTAGGCAAGACAGGAGAACTGGTGGCACAAGTTTTTCAATACCAATGGGCAGGGCCGGCCCTAAGTTCATGAGGGTCCAGAACGAACTTTTAAAATAAGGACTCCATACATAATGTAAAAAAATATTTTAAAAACTTTTAAAAAAATAGTTACAACTAGGGATTTTTTTTTTTTTTTTTTGAAATCACACGCACACACACAATTAGGGGGCTCGAACCTTGCCGGCCCCTCCGGATGTCCGCTCTAATACTACTAGGCTAGAGAGCTCAGACTTTTAGTATAAAACTCTAAAGTACTAATTATTACACAACAATAACTCTATGTCCAAGAGAGTCCATAGTATATACTAAGTTCTATTTTACGATACAAAAGTTATTAACATAATTATTTTAAAAAATTTCTTTTGAGAATCCTCATAATTTATGGATCTTGCATGGTCGTCCTTGCCGTTCAGAGCCGGGGCCGGCCCTGCCTGTGGGCCAAATGAGAAATCCATCTACTTCCAACCAGAGACAAGAACCCAAGCCACACATCACACATGCAAGTAGCAACGCTAATCGAAGCACGAAGACCTCAACGTAACGTACACATCGAGTCACCTCAATCCCGTCAATCAAAAGCTTGCATTGCATGCATGCGATGTTGCAAATGACCCCCTCCGATCAAATCAAATCACCACCATGCAAACAAAGGTGACGTAAATTGTTGCACACCCACCCACTCACCACCACCTTCGTCAACTCCATTCATATATTCAAGCATGACATGACCATATCACATCATACATATACAATATATAGTCCAAAACCAACAAACTTAGATACATTGATTCATTCATTCATTTATAGATTGTCAACGTACGTACGCGCGCTAATACAAGTCTTAAACTAGCAAAGGCAAGCAAGCATCAGAAAATCTAGCACAGCAAATATGCACATGACCAGCTGGACAACATAAATACGTCTTTTAATTCTAGAAGATGGAAGACACGTCATGATGTGAGGAGGAGGCTCCTCCTCCTCCAAATGGCAGCATGTCATAGTAATAAGCATCAAGCCAGCTAGAGATCAAGGGAGCTGCTGCTCCTTCTTCTTCTTCTTGCGGGGTTAATAATGATTGAGGGAGGGGGAGGAGAGGACTGGTGGCGGCGGCGTGGTTTTGGAGGAGGGGGTGGATCGGTACTGGGCTCTCCTCTATGGACTGGAGTTGAGGGAGCAGGCACGAGGAGGAGGTTGGAGAGGAGAGGGGAGGGTGGTTGTAGTAGCAGCTTGGGTCTGGATAATAGTATGGGTTCTTCTTCTGATCACCTCCACTAGTACTACTACTCTTGTTGAAAATTCTGCAGATCACCCATTCTTCCTGCAACCAACAAAGAAAAGATCGATCAACCTGTTATTTACCACATATATATATATATATATATATATATATATATATATATATATATATATATATATATATATATATATATATATATATATGCACTTGTCCAAGAGAATAACTATTACTCGCCCACACAAATGGGATGAACATAGGTTGCATCCGTGTCCGTATTTGTATTTATGTACATTCGTATTAAGTACAACATATATAGATGACAACATATGTATCTATTTAAAAATACGGAAATGATATTTTACCTGAACCGCGGTTGTGACTGCGGCCCTACGTAGCAGCCAACCATTGGCCCCCTGCCATCGTCGGGTCCCACCCGGACCAGGAGGCCAATGGCTGACAGTCACAAAACGTGGACAACGTAGCCGGATCCTTAAAAATAATGGTATTTCGTATCTGTATCTGTATTAATTGTATGGTGCCATTCATTATTAGTATGTGAGTGCAAGAGCATATATATTTTGTTTTACTATTCCAAATGAGTATACAAAGAAAGCAGTAGCCTAGGGTTTGCCACTGTGAGCCTTAAAGACTTCATAGACGAGGAATAATCCAAAGCTGTAAGCTTACATTAGTCATCTTGATCTTCACTTGGACATGAGCTAACATTGATTGCTCATAACCAAATGATGAAAGCGGTTTAGTTTATTGTATATATATATATATATATATATATATATATATATATATATATATATATATCACCATGAGCTTATGAAATTGAGATTAACCTTGCAGGAATGTCGGCAGGAGTAATCTCCGTGGAGGCGGTACTCGTGGAGCACCCACTTGGTCTTCTCGCCGCGGGGGGCTCGGCCCTTGTAGAAGACGAGGGTCTTCTTCATGCCGACAAGCTGGGAGCCGTTGCCGGCGGCGGCGGCGGCGTGCACCTCCCTGTCCTTGCCGGTCGCCTTCCAGTAGCCGGCACCGGTGGCCCTGTTCGTCCGGAGCCCCGTCGGGTACTTCCTGTCCCTCAGGCTGAAGAAGTACCACTCCCTCTCCCCCATCTTAGCCACATCTACTCACGCAGTTAAATCGCAATATCAAAACTAAATCCATCGATAAGTGCCAAAACAAAAGTAGTGTATATATCTTCCGTCAGGCTTCGAAACGGCTCAAAAGTGAGCCGTCTAAGCCGTCATTATATCACAGTCCATTTTATTTATAAAAAAAAAAATAAATTATGTAAACAAATGTTGAATTTTTTTAAAAATGATTATATATATTTAACATAGAAAATCGAACTCAACCAAAGAAGAAGAGTAACTCCCACCTTATAACAACATGAGTTAGAAGAAATATTTAACTGTTATTGAATAATGTTCTTATTATACATTATTATACGTGCAAATCACGTGCATTTACTATGAAGATGAACAATAGAGAATTGTGATGATGGGCATGCGTGCATATATATATACCTGGAAGCTCCCACGGCTCGCATCGGTTGAGATCGACCTCGATGATGTCCAGGCCGCACAGGCCGCCATTGAAGACCTTGGAAGCCAGGTAGAAGGTGACAAGCTCCTCGTCGGTGGGGTGGAACCGGAACCCCGGGGGCAGCCCTTGCTCACCGATCACCTCCTCCCCGAACAAGTCCCACACCACTTCCTCAAAGGGATTCATCACCCCCACCAGGCACCAGCTAATTAACGAAGCAAGGTTGATGATGAACGTGGTGGTGTGCGTTTGTGTGGATGGTGGTGGTGTATTATAGAGAGAGAGAGCAGCACTGAAACTGAAGAATGAGCTAAAAAAGAAAGAGAGCTATAGATAGAGCTAGGGTTTAACTAGTGATTAAAAGGCCAAGTTGGGACCGTACGTACAGATGGGGCTCCTCTCCTCTCCTCTCCTGGGAAAGGACTTGGAGTGGTCAGAGGTGGTGGTGGCAGAGGGAGAGGGAGGGGGAGTAAATGCTGAGGATGAGGAGATTTATGCGTGAGTGTGTGAGCATGTTTGGATGTAGAAAGTACTGCAGCTGCTACAGCTCTGGGCTGGCTACAGAGTCCAACAACAACAACAACAAAAAAAATCTAGGTAGCTAGCTAGCTAGTATCTACTGCCAATTGCAACTGTTTACTACTCAATAATATCAATCAAACATAGCTGGATCATGTAAAATGTACTACTGGTTTTGTAAGGCTTTTATAATACATTGGTCATGGTGGTGCATGAAGATCATCTAAACAAATACTTGTTCACGTACAGATCATCTACACAACTTGAAATTATGAAAAAATTTGAGTGGCACCCCCCACTCAGTTTATCCATTTCTGCGGTACACTCCACATTGTTTGTTTAATGTATAAGTAGTTTTACATATGACGGAAAACGTCAGTTTCGACGGTCGACATGGTTTGACCGAAAATTTATGACAAAAATACCATCGTCTTCTCCCAAATCCAAATCCGTCCCGCCGCTGTCGCGCCCCCACCTCCGCCCCGCCGCTGTCGTGCCCCCGTTCCGCCGCTGCCGCGTTCATCACCACCACCACCACCACCACTACCACCACCTTCACTATCACCATCACCACTACCACCACCTTCACCTTCACAATCACCATCACCGTCACCACCACCACCATCATCATCACCACCACTACCACCACCAACACCACTACTGCCCCCTGCGTCCCCGACCCGTTCTGCCCCCCTCCGCCCCCTCCCCCGTCCCGCTCCGCCCCCCTCCCCCAACACCACCACCGCATCAGCAGCAGCGGCGGCAGCCAGCAGCAACAGCAGCAGCGGCGGCGGCGGGCAGCAGGGGTGAGGAGGAGGCGGGGCGCTCGCCAGATAGGAGGGGGAGGGGGACTCGTCGGAGAAATGTGATAGAGTGGGAGGAGGAAAAAAAATTGGGTTCGGAGAAGAAGACAAAGAGGAAGATGTGTATTTTCGTCTTTTTAGGGGTCAAACATCGTTGACCGTCAAAATTGACGTTTTCCGTCCAATGTGGGATAACTTATACATTTAGTAAAAAATGTGGATTACACCGCATAAATATTAGATCATCCAAGTGGGATGCCACTCAAATTTTTTCTAAAATTATTCATACTAGAAGTTGTTCATACTTCACATATCTATCTACACAGCAATTTCAATATAAAGAGATAGAAGACTTTCTTACTCGTGGGAAAACCCGTTCAAGTCTAGGGAATAATTTCAAGATTCTCACAGCAAAAGTATCCAACCCATATAAGTTGTTTCAGTTTCATATAACTTGTCTTCGAGTATCTCATACAAGCTCAACCCATCAAATTAAAATATGGAACTTTTCAATTTTATATTTCCTTCAACTTTCACTTTCTAACTCTTGTTTGGAATCAAACGTACTCCCACGATTGTAAACGAGAGCATCGACCAACAAAATTCGGACACACAAAATATCGAACTACCAAACCTTTACACAAAAGTTAAGCACATATCACATGTGTATAGATGGTGGCATCTCCATCTAAGACAAATCCTAATATTTTATTTAATAAAAAGGTTGAATATGAGACATATTGAATCTTTTGTCCTAAGATTCGACCCCTTATAAGTTCTCACTACCAAAATAAGTCATATCACGACGAAATTAGCGACGCAGAAGTAAAACGTCGCTAATTTTGTTGGATTTAGCGACTCCAAAAGTATGCGTCACAATACGTCGCTGATAGCGACCACCAGCGACATATTGCGACCACCTTTAGTGTAATAAAAATCAACATCGTTGATTTGTCGGAAAACGTCGCTAGTTTTATTAGTTCAGCGACGTTTAGCGTCGCAACTATTAAGACGTCGCCGAATATTAAAGGAAGGCCGACGCTTTGCGACGTATTTACGGACGTCGCTAACTTCCGCTAAATAGGGTTCCTCGGTTTGACTTTTCATTTCTCCCTCTCCCAAATTTTTTTGTTCCCGTCCCTCTTCCCCGACCTCGACGACAGCCCGACCCCCTTCCCTCCGGCGCCGCTCATCCTCCTCCTCCACCGCGAGCCCCTTCTCCTCCCTCCGGCGAGCCCCTTCTCCTCCTCCTCCTCCACCGCGAGTCCCTTCTCCTCCTCCACCGCGAGATCCTCCTCCTCCTCCTCCACCACCGCGAGGAGACTGAAGGTAAATCCTAACCCTAAATGAGGTATTATTCGTGTCCAAAATGGACACGGAGACACATTACGACCATGTGTTCACTGATACAGTGTGTTCGTGAGGTTTTGGACACTTTGTGTCCATTTGTTGGACACGTGGACACCTCCAAGCTTGCATATATATGTATTTCACCTCTGTACACTTAATCCCCTCCTCCTCCACCACCGAACTTGTCCTCCTCCTTCTCCTCCACCACCGCGAGGAGACTGAAGGTAAACCCTAACCCTAATTGTGGTATTTTTCGTGTCCAAAATGGACATGGAGACACATTACGACCATGTGTTCACTGATACAGTGTGTTCGTGAGGTTTTGGACACTTTGTGTCCATTTGTTGGACACGTGGACACCCCCAAGCATGCATATATGTATGTATTTCACCTCTGTACACTTAATCCCCTACATACACTTGTGTATTTTCGTATTAATTTGGATTTACATATTGGATTTGGGTTTCGATATAGTGTTTGATACATTGTTTCACCTTGCAACATTCCTACACTTATTTTAGACAACAAGTATATGAACCAATTAGTCAACATCTATTTGTTGAAGTATGGTACTCCATTCTTCGTAAGTTCTAGCTATATATGTCTCAAGATCCAATACTCGAAAATCCCAAGAAGAAGAAGAAGAAAAGAATAAAATGACATTGCTCAACACCCTATGACAACTCTTTATAGAATTGTGTTAAAGTGTGAGTTCTACAGTATGAGTTCTACAGTATGGTTCTCTTTGTAGAATAAAATGACATCGCTCAACCCTATCGATCCTCCATACAAGTTTTCCTTCATCTATTGTCTTAAAGTGTGAGTTCTACAGTATGGTTCTCTTTGTAGAATTGTGTCTTATTTTAGACAACAAAGATTTCCTATTTTTATAGGTAACATGGCAACATGTGTAAGGGAACATATAGGTGTGTGTTTGTGTTTGAAAGGGAGTGTCACAAGAGTAAGACGTGAGCATGTGTTAGTATTTTGAGCTGTGAGAGTGTTTGTTCTATTGAGGTTAGTACCAACTGGAAAGTTAGGTTAAAAGAACTAGGGAACTATGGTGTGGTTGTATACATCATGTATATGTATGTGTGTGTCTAGTGGGAGAAAGGGGGAGGGTTAACTAGTACCAGGTATTTAGAGAGGAGGGAGAGTTTATACTAGTATATATAGACTAATATCCTAAAACTTGACTTATACAACTTAGAAATGGCTAGTTTGACCAAGTTGGACTAGTTTAGCTTAGAGTTGACTCGGTCGGACTATACATAAATATAGACTAATATCCTAAAACTTGACTTCTACAACTCAGCCTATATGAAATATTGTAGACACGGGTGATATACCTCCGCCATAATCTCTAACCACCGCACGCACAAACACGCGAAAGAAAAGTTAGCAATGCGAAAAGAAGATGACAGATAATCTCTGACCATTTAACGTAAAATGTCATGTGTACATATACTGCAAAAAGTGTAGACCGCATGAACTGACAATTGTATATCATTCACTACCTTGATGTATCTATCTTACAGAATTATGGAGCTGAATTACTATCTGCGGAATCGTACTTGGATGTACAACCGTCATCCTGATGACATGTACGATGTGCGGGATGAATTCATAGAGGGTGTACACCAGTTCCTACAGTTTGCCAAGGCGTTCCCTCAGTACATGGACGGTACCAAAATTAAGTGTCCGTGAGTGAGATGTCGCAACTTAAAATATCATCCAGAAGTGGATGTCACGTATCATTTATACTCAAAGGGTTTCACGCCGAATTACTATCAGTGGAGCAAGCACGGAGAACTTGTGTCATTAGCATCGGAGTACGAGCCTTATGTGGATGTCCACAATAACGCTTCTTACGACGATGGGTTGGTGAACATGGTTTTCGATACGGCCGGGCCTAGTTTCGATCCGGATGATCATGATGCACCTGAGGAGGCACCTAACCCCGATGCTGCACAGTTCATGAAGTTGCTGGAGAATGCAAGGACTCTATTATATCCTGGTTGTGAGGATCATTCACTGTTGGAGGTGGTTACAAGATTGTTGAGCATCAAGTCCGATTTTAACATGTTGTAAGATTGCTACAACCGTCTTATGGAATTGCTTATAAAAATATTGCCTGAGGGTGCGAAGTTGCCTAAAGACTTCTACCGGTCTAAGAGAATGGTTAGATCGCTCTGGATGGGATACAAAAAAATCGATGCCTGTCGCAACGGGTGCATGTTGTACTACAAAGACGACAAGGATGAAGACGCCTGCAGATTTTGTGGTGCCGATCGCTACAAGGCATGTGGTAGAGGAAAGTCTGTCGGTACCAGGAAGCCTACCTCTTCGATGCACTACTTGCCGTTGATGCCGCGGTTGCAGCGGTTGTTTATGGTGAAGAAAACTGCAGAAAACATGAGTTGGCATAAGTGGAAACATACCGAAGGAGTGTTGGATCACCCATCTGATGGAGAAGCATGGAAGCACTTTGATCGAGAGTATCCAGATTTTGCTTCTGATCCGCGTAATGTCAGATTGGGTCTCTGCTCCGACGGTTTTACCCCATTTGGACTTTCGGGATCCCAGTATTTGTGTTGGCCTGTGATCGTCACCTCGTACAATCTACCGCCTTGGATGTGCATGAAGACTCCGTATACGTTTCTCACCGTTATTATCCCAGGTCCGAACAATCCGAAAAGGAACATCGATGTGTATTTACAGTCGTTGATTGATGAGTTGAATCAGCTGTGGGAAGTAGGTTCCAACACGTACGACGTATCTAGAAAACAAAATTTCCGGATGCGGGCTACACTTATGTGGACCATCAACGACTTTTCGGCCTATGGAATGTTATCTGGATCGAGCACACATGGTCGTCTTTCATGTCCATATTGCATGGATAGCACTAAGGCTTTCCGTTTGAAACACGGAGGCAAACCGTGCTTCTTCGATTGTCATCGACAATTTCTGCCGAAGGATCATCCGTACCGGAGGAACATGAATGCTTTTCGTGCTGGCGTTGTGGATAAGGCTAATCCCCCGCCAAGGTAGACCGGATACACGATATGGAAAGAGGTAAAATATTTACCAAGAGATATTGAGCAGCCTGCTACGGGCTACAAGTGTGACAGATTTGGTCGCACGCATAACTGGACGAAGAGGAGTATATTCTGGGATCTTCTATATTGGAGCACCAATCTGATTAGACATAACCTTGATGTCATGCATATCGAAAAAAATGTGTTTGACAACATAATTAATACTGTAATGGACATAAAAGGAAAGACGAAAGACAATCCAAAGGCTAGATTGGACTTGGAAGAAATATGTAGACGTCCTATATTGCATTTGATAGAGGACGAGAATGGAAAGTTGAAGCAGCCTAAGGCAATTTTTTCACTGGAGAAGTAGGATAAAGTGAGGCTTTGTAGGTGGATTCAAGGTCTGAAATTTCCAGATGGGTATGTTTCGAACTTGAGAAGATGCGTCGACCTCAAGGAGAACAAACTGACAGGTATGAAGAGCCATGATTGTCACATATTCATGGAGCGTTTAATTCCGATTGCATTTCAGAAATTCTTACCGCAGGCAGTTTGGGATCCATTGACGGAGCTTAGCATATTCTTCAGGGACCTTTGTTCTAAGAAATTGCTCGTTGATCGTCTAGAAAAACAAGAGAAGGAAATTGTGGTAACACTGTGCAAGCTAGAGAGGGTGTTCCCTACTGGATTATTCGACTCTATGGAGCATTTACCGATTCATCTTTCCTACGAGGCACGTGTTGGTGGACCCGTCGAATATCGATGGATGTACCCGTTCGAGCGACATTTGAATCACCTAAAAAGAAAGGTGAAAAATAAGGCTCGCATCGAGGGTTCTATTTGTGAAGCCTATATTCTCGAGGAGATTACAAATTTCTGCTCCTCCTATTTCAAACCTCATGTTGCTACGAATAGAACGAGGGCTCCGAGAAACGACGACGGATATGAAAAATTTAATGATGGAATACTGAAAGTATTCAATGTGTCCGGAAAGCCTTCGGGAAAAATGAAGAAGAGATATTTGAATGACGAAGAGCTAAGGGCTGCTCAGTTGTATGTATTACTCAATTGCGACGAGGATGAGTGGAGAAGCTAGAGGGATAAGTAACTCAGGATGATGAGTTCACGTTATCTCAATGTAATAGTATAAGCTAATATTATTGTACTAATCGGCGGTTGCTTCGCTGTTTTCCAGCATATATAATGATGAGTTGAGGCTGGTTAGACCCTACCTAACAGAGAAGCATTAGAACAAGAAATGAGACGTCATTTTCCTTCTTGGCTGAGCCAATATGTAAGTAGCTCGGTAATTACTGGCCTCTTCTAATGCAACTGTGCAATAAATAACTTATTATCGCTTCTTTGATATTCAGGTCGATCGTCTAATTTCACCCGAGATTGAATTAATTAGAACTCTTGCCAAGGGACCAATTACTTTTGTTAAAATATGGCCAAGTTACTGTGTCAATGGCTTTCGGTTCAAGTCGACAAATGCTCCGATCAGAGACAGCTTCCTGGATCTTGATTCCATGAAAAATAGTTGTTTGTGTATCAAGTCTTCGAACTACAAAGACGTCGATCCAGAAAATGATTTCTTTGGCATCTTGCGAGAGATTGTGGAGTAGTCATATAATAATGGCAGAGAACCAGCAAAGATCGTGTTGTTCAAGTGTGAATGGTTCGATCCGATTGAAAATCAAGGTTGGAAAATTGACAAGCATGGTCTTGTGGATATAAACTACAAGCGTAGCTATCAAGGCTACGAACCGTTTGTCCTAGCAACTCAGGCTCAGCTCGTGTACTTCACAGCTTATCCGAGACGAGGTGCAACGAAGTCTGACTGGTGGGCCGTATGCAAGACTAAAGCCAGAGATACTTTTGATGTTGACGAAAAATCTTACCAGGAGGACGAGCTACCTCTTGTAACCAATATTGTCGATGTGGACTCCACGGAAGTTACGTATTACACGACACGTAATGTAGAAGATGTAGAATTATCCGAAGAGGAAGATGAAGCCGACGAAGGCGAAGATGAAAGTGAAGATGAGGAGGAAGAGGAAGATGAGGTCGAGGAAGACGAATAAGATGATTATTCTGAAGATGATTGAGAGCGATATACTTATCTGAACTTAGATGTTTCTTCTAAAATATATTATCTGGACTTAGATGTTTATTGTAGAATGTAGCATTATATGTTGTCTTGGTTATTATCTTGTCTTTGTTGTACTTTCATATTTCTAGTCTCTATTATTTGTTGTACTTTCATATTTCTAGTCTCTTTTATTTGTTGTACTTTCATATTTCTAGTCTTTATTATTTGTTGTATTATCATATGCTATTATCAGGTATGGCAGGTCATCGCGGAGCGTTCCGAGGGAGACAACGAGGTCACTCTCCTCCGGTACTTCCTATAGGTACCGCTAGAGGACGGAGTTTTCTTTCGGTACCTCATTCTGGTACCGGCTCTGGATCCTCATTGCCGATTACTCCTCCATATCGGACAGTAGGTGGGCCTGCTGGGACGATGTCACGTGGCATATCTCCTGGGACGAGTAGTTCCAGGCCTGTTGAGAGTGCTCGTCCGTCTAGCGTTCCTACTGCTGATACGACGATGGAGACGGATGAGCAGATGGCGGAGGCTGCGGCGACGGCCGAGGCGGCAGCACCGATGGCCGACCAGCATCATGCAGATGATGTGTGCGCACCTCCGGAGGAGAGGAGGACGGAGACCTGGGCCGACGGTACAAAGTAGGTGTTTTGGTTTATAATTTTTTTCTTTCTGTTTTTATCATAAATTAACTTTTTTCATGAATATAATATGTTTGTATAGATATCGTCCCCCAGAGGTACAGAGACGTCTAGGCCACATGCTGAGGCATAATTATGGTGGTGCTTGGATTAACTACTCTGAAGCTCCGGACGAGAGGAAGGCCTTCTGGTTTGCGCGCTTCAAGGTTAAATATATTTTCTTTTAACATGAATCTTATAATTTTTGTATATTATATATAACTAATAAATATTTGGTTTGCGCTCTTCTAGGATATGTTTTTCTATCCACCGCACCGGGCCGAGCAGATCGAGGGGATGTTTTCTGCCATCGCTGCCAAACTGATTCGCAACTCTATCAATGACCAGAAGGATCGTGATCGTGCTCGAAAGCCGATCCAAGGTTGGATCACCCCTGATCAGTGGAATTCGATGAAGGCTCGATTCGAGGAGCCAAGGTACAAGGAGAAGTCGGAGAAGGCCAAGGCGGCTAGGCAACATGCCTCGAAGTGGTACGGTGGGTCAATTTCGATGACGGAATACTTCCGTCGTCTGGTATGTCTTCCTCTTTTACAAATATTATTTTAATCCGATGCCGATAAATTATTACTAAGATAATATATTTAATTACAGGTAAGGAAGGTCGGTAACGCCGACATGGTGACCGTCTTTCTGGCCACCCATCGTCGCGGCGGTGACCTTATTGACGAGAGAGCCGAGCAGACTTATGTAAGTATTACAATACGTTATCTTAATTTAATACTTCGTGTCAATTTTAATATAACGTAGTAAATATGATGCAAATAAATATTCATGTAGTTAGTAATAATAAGTACATTAATTAGAAATTAGAAGTTAGTAATAATAAGTACTTTCTAGGCCGAGTATCAGAGGCTGCGAGAACGGGCGGCTGCTAGTGCACCTGATGCAGGAGAGGCCGGTACTTCCTCGCAGCCCACTCAAGCTCCGTCGGCGGACGAACTGTGGATAGCCGCCGCTGGTGGACTCCGTAGGGGTACGTACTACGGTACGGAATCCTATGGTGCCCTAGTTGCGACCCAGTCCTCTAGGACATCTCCTCCTAGTGTGCATGGTCCACAGCCGTCCCAGGAGTGTGCCCGAGTCCACCAGATGATGGAGTCTCTCCGTGACGACCTGCTACGACGGATCGAAGAGCAGTCTCAGCACCCTACGGAGGATCCTGTGCTGCTAGCACGATTGGATACACTCGACCGCGATATTATGGACCTCAGGGAGACGACTGAGAGGACAGAGCGCACCGTTGGAGGGTTAGAGCGCACGATGACGGAGCTGCAGACAGGACAGGTGACCATGGCCGAGAGGATGAGATTGGCGCAGGAGTCGATGGTCCAGAGCAGTGATAGCGTTGGAGCATGCTGGTCCTTCGGATGCGCCTTCATCGTCGTCGACTCCGCCGCCTCCACCGCCTCCACCGCCTTCTTCTTCGACACCGACTCTACCGACGTCACTGCCTCCTCCATCGGTGTCGATTTCACTTGAGGAGTATGAGTTGTTCTTATCCCTTCATCGCGGCGGTGCCCCTCCTGCACCAGATTCCTAGTAGTCCTAGTTAGGACTGTTTCTTTGTGTTTGTTTCATTCTTTATTTGTGACTTAGATATTTGTTGGTTGTGTAGATTTGGATGTTTGGATCATATTCTATTTGTTGGTTGTGTGTAGACTTTGGTTATTTGGTTGTAGACTTTGTTATTTGGTGTAGAATTGGTTATTTGGATACTTGGTTATTTGGATATTTGGTTAGTTGTGTGATTGTTGTAAACTTGCTTATAGGGACTGAAAACTGTGTACAGTGACAAATGGATATTGTGTGATTGTTGTAGACTTGGTTATAGGGACTGAAACCTGTGTACAGTGAGAAATGGACATTCTGTGATTGTTTGGATCCTATTCTACAGTGAGAAATGGTTAGCTTTTTAAACTGCAGGGAGAAATGGACATTCTGTATTTTTTTTATTTTTTTTGCAGATTTAGCGACATTTTTCGACGTTTACCGACGTCCTCCAACGTAATTTTGCGTCGGTAAACGTCGGTAGATAAGCAATATTATCCAGTTTACCAACGTTTAGCGACGTAATTATATGTTGGAGGACGTCGGTAAACGTCGGCAAACGTCGCTATTCAGCCCCAGGCAAGTGCAACGACTCGAATAGAGCTATAAACCCAACAAACTCTCCCTCCAGATCGATAGGAGGTGCTGGCTCCATGGCTCCTCAATCAGACTCCATACTTGTCACCCCACGACATAATTCTTGCTCCCCGTCGTCATCGACCTCAGATCACTCGAGTTTCTCCACAACTCTTATAGTCCCGTTAACTGAATACATTGTTAATGCTCACTGTTATGTATAGTATTTCCAAAATTGCTTGGAACTTCTCGAGATTAATAATTCGGCCAAAAAAAGTACGTGACCATCAACCTCATAATGAGTCTTGGCTATATGTGCTCTCAACTTTTGTCTTCCACCAAAATGTGCTTCCCTTACATAAAGTTTTCAAGTTTTTCCTCCCTTGGCTAGGTCGGTTAAGCGAACAGCACGGTTCCACAAAATGTAGGCTCTTTAACCTACCGACCATCATGTCTATTGTGAAAGTCCTACGTACATCACTACTAAAATACAACGATTTAGCGACGGCCCGGTCCGTCGGTAATTCACATTACCGACGGATTTTCGACTGATCCGGGCTGAAAAAATCTGTCGGGAATAACCTCGTCGCTAAAACTGGTCCGTCGCTAGTACGTCACTGACCGACTATTTAGCGACGGATTACCGTTGGCTACGTCAAAACATTTAGCGACGGCTAGCCGACGATTTTCTGTCAACTTCGATAGTTCAAAACTTTAATATAGCAACATTTAGCGACGGACAAACCATCGCTAAAACATCGTTAAACGCGTATCATAGGGGTTCCGATACGCAAAATATGTCGCTAATCCGTCACAATCTTCGTTGGATTAGCGGCGGATTAGCGACGGATATTCCGTCGACCTGCTCCTGGAAATCTTTTATAATTCCATGACCTTGGCGACGGAAAATCCATCGGGTTTTAGTCGCCCATCCGTCGCTAACTGGGAATCCTCCAGTTAGCGACGGGTAGTCCGTCGAAAATTGGCCGCCGGTCCGTCGGTATCTGAAAATATTTTGAAAAAAAATAGCATAAAGCTGGGCATTTCCAATATACACAATTCCAATATACCAAACACACAAATAATCCCAAAAAATTCCAATATACAAAACATAAATATTCAATATTCAATATTCAATAAAATAAATATCTTAAGCACAAATATACAAAACACACAGATATTCCAATATACAAAACACACAGATATTCCAATATACAAAACACACAGATATTCCAATATACAAAACACACAAACAATTCCAACACACAACTATCCCAAGTATTCAAATTGTTCACACAAAACACATAAATATTCAATATTTAAACACAAATATTCAAAATTCAATAATAAAAAAAAATCGACTTTGGCCTCAGAAAAGACCGCAAGTCAGACGATGAATCCTCACAACCAGGGATCATAGTTGCGTTGAGGCATGTACCATTCTATCAGTCACTTTGCATACGAAGGCTCAATCTGGTTGAGGTCTTCTGTAGGGACAGGAGGGTCAGTCCCGATGCTACTACTCTCTGACGGTGGCTCCTCCTTAACTTCAACCTTGGGAGCAATCTCTTCCCTGATGGTCATTGGTTCTTCCTTGACCTCGACCTTTGGTAACACCTCCTCCTTAACAGTCATCGGCTCTTGTTTGACGATGGGGACTTCCTCTGTGTCGACCTCCATGGGTTCCTTTCCTCGTCCCCTTCCTCGGCTAGCAGCACCACCTCGGAGAGTCTTGGGAGGCATCTCTCTAACAACAAAAATTTTCATATAGGGTAAAGAAATTTACTTAAATTATATAAAAAAAGAAGTTTATCAAAATTTTCAGCCACATATGATATCCACCTCGGGGAGTCTTGGGAGCCTTCTCCTCTCCTCCACCATGGCTCTGGAACCATCTGCTCCTCCCTACTTCCCTTCTTCTTATTTGACTCTCTCAGCCACATATGATATCCAGCTCAAGTGTAGAGTCGGGGGAGAAGTAGTGGGTAGGAAGAGGAGAGGGAAACAGCACAGCCGGCGGCATGACCTGGAGGAAGTACAGAGATTTTGCTGGAGGTGCTGGCAATTTTCCCTGTATGGTGTTGAGGAGCAAGTGTAGAGTCGACCGAAGGAAGCTGTGGCTCCTTCGGCCGACTCTACACTTGCTCCTTAACACCATCCTGAAAAAATCGCCAACACCTCCAGCAAAACCTCTGTACTTCCTCCAGGTCATGCCACCGGCTGTGCTGCTTTTCCCTCCTCTTCCTGTCCACTTATTCTTCACAGACTCTATACTTGAGCTGGATATCATATGTGGCTGTGAGAGTCAAATAAGAAGAAGGGAAGTAGGGAGGAGCAGATGGGTCCAGAGCATGGATAGAAGATAACTAGAAAGCACTGAACCTTCCTGTTGTGAGAACTGTGAAGAGTGAGAAAGGAGAGGGAGGTCTTTGATTTTTGCGTTCATCATCATTAGAGGGAGCAGCACTGGAAAAGTTATGACGTTGGTAGCATAAGAGAGTAAAAATCTGTATCACAAGACTAACAGAATTACTATGTAATCATGTACTCACCAATAACCGGATGTAACTGGAGTCGTTGGGCCTATCTTGCAGTAATTGGTGGATCCGCTGGTATAGGTCGGGTGTACTTAGTATCTACTGTATCAGATTAGTATCGGTCTTTCGGTTTGGTATAGGACGTATCAGATTGGTATTGGCCTTAACAAATTGGTACCGTCCTATCCGATATGTACATATATCGGTCGTATAGTCAGGATTCATATTGGCCTTATTGATTTGGTATCGTTCATATCCGATAGGTATCGGCCATGTTGGATTAGTATAGACCATTTCGGATTAGTATCGTGAAAGGTTTAGTAACAACTGTACTTGGATTTCTCTCTTCTCGAGCTAGAATACCATTGTAAGAGAGTCACAAGATCGTGATTGGCCAGTTACAGTAACATACATGCTTCCTTTTCCAACAGAAAAAGTGAGATTGAAAAGGAAGTATGTATGTTCTGTAACGGGCCAGCTACGCTCTCGTGACTCACTTGCAATGGTAATCTAGCTCTAGAAGAGAGAAATCCAAGTACACTTGTTACTAAACCTTCCACGATACTAATCCGAAATGGTCTATACTAATCCAACACGACCGATACCTATCAGATATGACCAATACCAAATCGATAAGGCCAATACGAATCGTAGCTATACGACCGATACATGTCGGATAGGACGATACTAATTCGCTAAGACCAATACCAACCGATACGGCCCATACCAAAACGATAGATCGATACTAATTCGATACGGTCAATACTTATAAGTACCTACGGTCCAGGAGGTTAATCTGCTAGTACATCCATGTACGATCAACGAAGTAACGATCTATTTCAATTTGGATGTAAAAATCTGTATCGTAAGACAAATTAAACATAATCAGTTCTATTTCACATGCTTAATTGCCAAGTATGGGAACGAATGGCTCAGAACATAACCCAAAATTCATTCTAGCATACATTAGAGTGAATCATCTATGTTCTGTACATATGTTGTAGTATATGTTCTTATCGTATCTAGTATCTGAAGAATGTAACAGAATCAAGATGAACTCACATAATGTAATACTAAGACATCATCTACTACTATATAAGATATAGTGATAGGTTGTCATATCATCATTGCCGAGTTTTGATGGTCGAATGACAGTCAACTTTATCTACGGCTACATAGTTTCTGCCTCGCCAGTCGAATGGCAGCAGGAACTATGTCCTGATCACTAGATACGATAAGAATAGTTTTTTCCTACACCATCATGTCGTTTGAGTACATTTTTGAAAGCAGATAAAAGACAGAATATTCAATTTTTTGCCAAGTGTGAGAATGGATGGCTCAGAACACAACCCAATATTCATTCTAGCATACATTAGAGTGAATCATCTATGTTCTATACATATGGTGTAATATATGTTCTTATCGTATTTAGTATCATGAAGAATATAACAGAATCAAAATAAACTCACATAATGTAATACTAAGACATCATCTACTACTATATAAGATATAGTGATAGGTTGTCATATCATCATTGCCGAGTTTTAATGGTCGGAGGACAGTCAACTTTATCTACAGCTCCATAATTTTTGCCTCGCCAGTCGAATGGCTGCAGGGACTATGTCGGAGGACAGTCAACTTTATCTACGGCTACATAGTTTCTGCCTCGCCAGTCGAATGGCTGCAGGGACTATATCGGAGGACAGTCAACTTTATTAATAGTTATTTATTTTTCGATACCAAAAAATATGATACTCCGATCCGAAACCACCGATATTACCGATACCCCTGATCCGATACTCATAGGAATGGTCCGATACCGATTACGATTCCGATACCACCCCTCCTCCGATCCGATACTCATAGGATTGGTACGATCCGAAACCACCTATACCCCCTCCCCCGATCCGATACACCGATCCGTAACCACCGATACTTATAGGAATGGTCCGATCCGAAACCACCGATACCCCCCCAACCGAAACCCTACCTGTAACGACCAGCTCCGCCCTAGCGGAACGTCGATTCAAACGGCAAGTGCAACGACTCGAATGAGCCGTCGACCCGAAGAGTTGGCATCGACCTGATAAAGAATCGATGCAAGGCTTACATTGGCCCGACGAGATGAATCTAGACTTAGACTTTCAAAGGCGCGCTTGAAATATCGCTCGGCCGATGCAAACATCGCTAAGGTGGGTGGCTCCGATGAACCCGTCTTTGCTTAGCCAAGACACATAACAATACGGACACTATCACGAGAATCGCTAGGCGATAACACCGTACATGCTAATAAGTGACTCAACGCACCTAGCTAAGGGAATAATCCCATCTTGTATGCTTGTATAGAATATGGAAAGGAACTTGGAAAATATGAACTCTCGTACCGCGCTCTACGCTCGTGCTAAGGCACAAGCTTACGTTTATGTCCCTTATGCGGCCAACAATGAAACAATGAATGGGTTACAACAATGAAATGGGAAGACTATCAATATAGTCGTTCCGAGTAGAGTATAGCAACATTGAAAGTCTATGGGACCGATGGGTCGCCAAGGCGACTCCCACACTGGGAGTTGCGTAATGCATGAATGAATGAATCAACGAATGAATGAACGAATGAATACATGAATGAATCTATGAACGAACGAAAAAATGAAAGAAAGAAATGAAAGAAAGAATACATGAAAGATAAGAAAGAAAAGAATGGTTAGCGACAGGTGTGACGGGCAAGTGCAACGGGACTCGCTACCCGCGCTGCACGGACGCCAACCTGGTCGATAACACATTATGGCTAAGGGTTAGCCTACGGCTCAGAGACAGCCGTTATGTTAAATGACAAGTAAAATACGAAATGGTCGTGGACAAACGGCACGGGCAATAGAGGGAATACCGTGGCCGTCATGATGAAGGATTCTACGGCACGGGCGATGGAGGGAAAACCGCGGCCGCCTAGGCGGAATCAAAACGGGGTTACGGTCTGCCTGGGTGCGGGCTTGGGCACCAGGAGACGTAAGTGCAGGATATATTCAAGAGACTTAACGGGGTATACCAGCCATCACCCTACGCTAAGTTGAGAATTACCAAGGGAATATGTCTAAATGGCTTGTGATGCCAGCGACCAGTGCATATAGATTAAGTGGGTTTTGCTGGTGGCTATCCACGTGCAAGTCCTTGTATTGAAATCAAAGTAGTCTAAGTAAAATGAACAAGTGCCTCCTGAACATGCTCGAACTGTAACACTCCTGAACATGTTTGAAATATAACACTCTGAACATGCTTGAAATGTAACGTCCTGAACATGCTAAAAATGTGACATCTTGAACATGCCTACGACGCGTTAGAACGTGCCTACGATACACTAGAAACTGAGACAGGAACACGCACTTGATATTGAATGTTTCCAAGAATCACGTTTTGTTATTACACATGAATTGTTGACTAACTTGGTTTACTTTGGACAGGGAAGGCCGGACGGTAAGTATGGGTAAGTCGTGCATGTATTTTCATGCGACACTTGAATTTGGCAACACGAGATAGGTTACGACATATGCTATAAAACTGATCCTAAGACAAGATTAGAAAGACAATGAATGATAGACAGTGCACAAAAGTAAATGAAACGTATTTGGCAATGATAGCATTGTGGGCGAGCTAGCCTCCCCACCAGTACATAACAATGTACTGATAATCACACAGTCTGCTTGCAGAAAGCAGGAAACGTCGGCGGGTGCGGAGCTTTCCTCGAACGTGCTAAGGCGCGGAGCTATCTCTAGGGCCTTGGAACGTTGCAGAAGCTGAAGCACCCTATACAGGACATAATGTATCGAAACATCGCCATGTATCATTCCATTTTGTAAGCCACTTGGCACGCCTTTTATGTTTCAGAGAGAGAGCTCGAGCGATTTGTAATATCGGCCTGGCGCCGCTTGTAACCTTCTTGAATATCAATAAAGAGTTGGAATTCGCTTCTACTTGTGTTTATTTACGTTCCGCTGCAATAGGGACACTCTGTGCGACTCTGTGGCCTAGCTCAAATCGGCCGTTTCTGGACTTGGCCTTGCACGGGCGCAAGCTAGGCCCGTGCGGCATCACGCCTTAGCGAGGACGATCGCTCCTACGGGAGCTGGGTGTGACAGATTGGTATCAGAGTACGGCTTTACGTCCTTGGACTTCACGTCGATTTCTTAATTTTGATAGCACATTGGAAATAAAAAAGTATACGCTCTCTCTTGTTGTGCCTTGGGATGTTCCATACAATAAGTCTAATATTTTCAAAAGCTCGTGCAAGTACTCGGTTGAACGGGATCGATAGGCGAAGGCCTTTGTGCCAAACCACGACAGACTTGAGTCGAAGGAAAACTAAAATGCTAGAAGTTAGCAAACACAAGACGTGCTTGAATAACCTTACGCTAACAATGTCGAACGATGTTAAACTTGACTCGATAGAGAACACATGCTAAGTTAACATGTCGCTTGTGTGCCTGACTAGTCTTGCGTCGACCTAGCAAGTGAGCATGCAAATTCGGAATATAGTCCGCACGAGATGGTTATGCGGCACAACTTGGTCCGCGTGTCGTGCACCTCGACTTCTGGTACAATCGAGTTGCGAGCGATATCAAGTATCGTTCGGTCGGGAACGGAGATACACTTAGAGTGTATATCGATAGGAACGCTATCAAACTAACGCTTAGGCGTGCACGAAAGATTGGCTTGGATTTTGAGGATTAGTACGAACGACTTAGTACGTCGAGGCAACGCGAGCGATTATGCTAGAGATTCGTCGAACAAATCTGAAGGATGTCTTAGTGCATGACGCGAACGTGATTGAGGACTAGATCGTATGGCTTGAATCCGAGTGGTGTATATGATAGGTTCGGAGAACAATAAGAATGAGTATCGACGACTAGTCGAGTGGCTCGAACCCTGAGTGGTGTATGGACGTCATAGAAATTGTTCAAGCGAGACTGAAGGATTTACGGATCGTACGAGTATGTCGGCAAGCGATGCGATCGTGCAAAGCCTTAGAACGTGTCACGCTTAGTTGGCCGTGACTTCAAAAGTCCCGAACGAGATGTCGCTGGACAACTTGTCAATGGGCAACGCGAGTTAGAAAATGGTTCGGAACGATGAATAAAAATGAATGGTCTTGATCGAGGAAACTTAGAGAATCGCACGTACGATTTCGGATTGATTCAAATGAAACTTGACTTGAGTTTGGAAAACGATATTGAAACTAACTTGAGGAATAGCAATCGAACTTGATCTTGGATTGAATCGAATGGAATTGTGGTATATCCAGTTCGAACAATAGCATCAGTCGCACGACTCAAAATTGGTTGCAAAGGAAGATCGTCAGGTTACGCATATCGTCGATGATATTGAGGCGTATCAAAGATCGATATGCGATAACTCGGAGGTACTCTGACTCGGCGAATGACGATCGTGTAAATGTCATTGTTCCGATGGATGCTATACTCGGGATATTGAAACGTGTCGAGGAAAATATAGACGTGGCTCAAGAATTTTCTGGTTGAATGAATGACGGTCGAACTATCGAATAGAGATCTCGGCTTGGATGAAAATAAAATGTTTGGATTGCTTCGACGATAACCCCAACGTCGACATTCTTGTCTTATGCGAGCGCAACTCCAGCCTCGTACATGCGTCGTACCAATTAGGGCGATCACTCCGCGTGAGCGCTGGTATGGTGATTCATACAGCGGGGGTGATTGAACTAGCATGGCGTGGCAATTTGTATGTTTCAACTTGTGGTTTGATGCGAAGGTGACTTGAGAATGATTCGGTGTGCTTGATGATTAAGTTTGAGGATTGAGTAGGTCTAACCCGCGTATCGAGAAAGAATTAGTCTCGACGCAAGCAAGAGTTACGCCTCGATGAGAATGATTATTCTGCGGGAGCGTTACATGGTGATTTATGAACCACTGTGGATAATCGGACTCGCGTGAGATTGGGGCACAACATATTGTCAAAGCTAGATGAGCTCGTGATCGATACATGAATTGGTTAGAATGGATATATAAAGTATGTCGATTGGGCAATTTGATTGGATTCGAATATGTGCAACGAAGACATTGATGCGAATAGGTGATCGTGCTCGATGTTTAGAAATCTGAGTGACGCGAGCTTGGATAGAAAACCCCCCGTACTACCGACTTTGGTTTGACCCTAGGATTAGGGTCAGTGTTGGCATTATTGTTGGGGAACTATGATTCTAATCCTGACATTGACTTAGCATCGAAAGGAAATGGCCTAGCGGTTAGGCGAGACGCCTTGTTTCAAGTGTTAGCAATCAAAAGATTGATCTTAAGGATTGGCATGGATGGATAGCGTGAATCACGAATATAGGAAACCCTGCTCACGAGATTCGGCTGACATGTATATATTTCAGGGATGCTTGAGTATGTGCACGATGCGACTCGAGTAAGAACGACAAATTTCTAGATCATGCGGCTTGGCTAAATGCATGTATTTTGGGGACGCTTGGAATGCGTGCACGATCCAACCAAGTGATACATTGAGTTCAAGCAAGACTTGAGGAATGGAAGAGTGTCGAAGATCTTGAAATTGCATTAAGTAAAGGATCGATACTAGAACGAACGTGGCTCGGAATTAAAAGAAACGTGTAGGTAGAGTGTGCGTGAACGACGACGAGATTGGCACCAAACGAAGGAATGATATGGAATCGATATCGTGCAAGTAAAAGTTGGTATAACGAATTGAACCATTGATAGGAAGATATGCTCGACGATAGTGCAATACTTAGTCTTGAAATGGACGGAAATTACTTAGACCTGGTCGACCCCGCTAAGAAGAAATCATACTGATTTCATGGACAAGAACGCTTGAGAAGCGAATTGGATCATTTCAATGACCGAGATAAACGAAAGTAAGTTTGCATCAGCCCACGACCCACGCATTTGATGAATTACAATGTGCCTCGTACGAATATTTCAGTCCCATCACACGAAAAAATAGCAACCAAGACGAAGAAACACTTGAATTGAATAAGTACCATCAACTCTAACATGAGTAAAAAAGTCATAAATTCACCAAACATATGCGACATAAAAACTTGAAAAGATATCCGAGCATGGTTCGATGCCATCAAACGATAGAGCCGTTCGATAGAATTGTCTAAAAAACACGACGACATGGGTTAAGGAATGGTAGGATGACCTGCACTCAGGAAGTCTCGAGGGCGAGACTTATTTTGAGTGGTGTATTATGTAACGACCCGCTCCATCCTAGCGGAACGCCGATTCAAACAGCAAGTACAACGACTCGAATGAGCCGTCGACCCGAAGAGTTGGCATCGACCTGATGAAGAATCGATGCAAGGCTTACATTGGCCCGACGAGATGAATCCAGATTTAGAATTTCAAAGGCGCGCTCGGAGTATCGCTCGGCCTAAACGAATATCGCTAAGGTGGGTGGCTCCGATGAACCCGTCTTTGCTTAGCCTAGACACATAACAATACGGACGCTATTACGAGAATCGCTAGGCGATAACACCGCGTATGCTAATAAATGACTCAACGCACCAAGCTAAGGGAATAATCCCATCTTGTATGCTTGTATAGAATATGGAAAAGAACTTAGAAAATGTGAACTCTCGCACTGCGCTCCACGCTCGTGCTAAGGCACAAGCTTACGTTTATGTCCCTTATGTGGCCAACAATGAAACAATGAATGGGTTACAACAATAAAACGGGAAGACTATCAATATAGTCGTTTCGAGTAGAGTATAGCAACATTGAAAGGCTATGGGACCGATGGGTCGCCAAGGCGACTCCCACACTGGGAGTTGCGTAATGCGTGAATGAATGAATCAACGAATGAATGAATGAATGAATACATGAATGAATCTATGAACGAACGAACAAGTAAAAGAAAGAAATGAAAGAAAGAATACATGAAAGATAAGAAAGAAAAGAATGGTTAGCGACAGGTGTGACGGGCACGTGCAACGGGGCTCGCTACCCGCGCTGTACGGACGCCAACCTGGTCGATAACACATTATGGCAAAGGGTTAGCCTACGGCTCGGAGATAGCCGTTATGTTAAATGACAAGTAAAATATGAAATGGTCGTGGACAAACGGTACGGGCGATGGGGGGAATACCGTGGCCGTCATGAGGAAGGATTCTACGGTACGGGCGATGGGGGGGAAATCGTGGCCGGCCTAGGCAGAATCAAAACGGGGCTTACGGTCTGCCTGGGTGCGGGCTTGGGCACCAGGAGACGTAAGTGCATGGCATATTCAAGAGACTTAACGGGGTGTACCAGCCATCACCCTACGCTAAGTTGAGAATTACCAAGGGGATATATCCAAATGGCTTGTGATGCCAGCGACCAGTGCATATAGATTAAGTGGGCTTTGCTGGTGGCTATCCACATGCAAGTCCTTGTATTAAAATCAAAGTAGTCTAAGTAAAATGAACAAGTACCTCCTGAACATGCTCGAACTGTAACACTCCTGAACATGCTTGAAATATAACACTCTGAACATGCTTGAAATGTAACGTCCTGAACATGCTGGAAATGTGACATCTTGAACATGCCTACGACTCGCTAGAACGTGCCTACGATATGCTAGAAACTGAGGCAGGGACACGCCCTTGATAGTGAATGTTTCTAAGAATCACGTTATGTTATTACCCATGAATTGTTGACTAACTTGGTTTACTTTGGACAGGGAAGGCCGAACGGTAAGTGTGGGTAAGTCGTGCATGTATTTTCATGCAACACTTGAATTTGGCAACACGAGATAGGTTACGACATATGCTATGAAACTGATCCTAAGACAATATTAGAAAGACAATGAATGATAGACAGTGCACAAAAGTAAATGAAACGTGTTTGGTAATGATAGCATTGTGGGCGAGCTAGCCTCCCCACCAGTGCATAACAATGTACTGATAACCCCACAGTCTGTTTGCAGGAAGCAGGAAACGTCGACGGGTGCGGAGCTTTCCTCTAACATGCTAAGGCGCGGATCTATCTCTAGGGCATTGGAACATTACAGAAGCTGAAGCACCCTATACAGGACATAATGTATCAGAACATCGCCATGTATCATTCTATCTTGTAAGCCACTTGGCATGCCTTTTATGTTTCAGAGAGAGAGCTCAAGCGATTTGTAATATTGGCCTGGCGCCGCTTGTAACCTTCTTGAATATCAATAAAGAGTTGGAATTCGCTTCTACTTGTGTTTATTTACTTTTTTCTGCAATGGGGACACTCTGTGCGACTCTTTGGCCTTGTTCAAATCGGTCGTTTCTGGACTTGGCCTTGCACGGGCGCAAGCTATGTCACGACCCGCACCCGCTATAAGGGAACGTGTACGTAACAACGCTCAGCCCTCACCGTAAGAACGACGTGGAACGCTGTAGGTTTTCTACTCTAACAAGAGTTTATATATAATATCAAAACATGTCGAGAATATGGTCAACTCCGAACGGAGGACAAGCAATGATAATATATGAATACTCAATCACAATTCTAAGATGATAAGGTAAAGACTGAAAGATAAAGACAACAAGATTATAAAATATAACCTGTCGAGATAAAGACAAAATAATATACAAGTCTAAGTCCAACTCTCTAATACAATCCTAAAATATAATATAATAACAAGTAGTAAGCTGAAGACAAGGTCCAGTCCAAAATGTCTAGTCTAACTAAACTAAGCTAGAGGCTCGTCGGGCGGAGCTAAGCCCTGCTGAGCCAAGGTCTCCAAGTCTACGCCCACTACGTCAACCGGACCATAATAGGTAGGACAATCCTCCTCGCCACAATCTGTAAAATTTTGTCAACATATCCAGTCAAGATGGAACGAGCACAAATTTCAAATAATAATTCTAGTTAGACGATATTGAAAATGTAGCAGTAAATAGAGAGAATCTACGAAGTAAATAATGTGTACATGAATCATGGTAAGGCATGTCAAGGCTATAATCTGAATGTAAGAACAGGAAAAACTGTATAAATCATGTACAAAAATCTGGAACTATATCTATGTGAGTTTAGTATTAGTTTCAACATGTGATCGGCTTAGAACTTGATACAATGTTTGGCCTGGCTAATCATACGTGAGTGTATGATTAACACTATACAATAAGAATACTATAGTGATACAATGATGATACAATATAATACTATGGGGTATTGATCACATATCTACGCTAACACCCCCATCCCTGACTAATATAGTGGATCCAGTCATGACACGTCATGATACGTATTCTCTGAGGAGGTCGTGAGCCTACGCAGGAATCGTATCTATACAATAAACAATAAACAATGAAGACTTGCCCAGTGTATACCATATATAAGAGGAATAACATCTTATGACGGGATCCAGACAAATATCAATCCGTGTGAACAATGTGTCAAGAAAACAAGGATAATCTACACTAAATACTAGAAACAAAGACGATATCATAAAACAGAAATATTATCAGAGAATGTACTCACCTGTACTGTGATGGATAAGTCGACTGAGTTCAAGATCAGTGCCTCGAGGACCTATAGATAGAATACTATATCAATATAATGGTTTGGAAGTAAAATTAAGTCATACTGAGTCAAAATAGGTCAAAACACGTCAAACTAAGTCAGTCTAGGTCAAACTAGATGGTACAGGGTTAATCTAAGTCATATTAGGCCTAACAAAGTCATACTAGGTCAAGACAGGTCTAGTTAGGTCTACCTTGGTCATAGGAGGACATTGGAAGTCAATCCGAATCAAACTAGGTCGAAAGTTGACTTACCGTTGACTTTTGGTCATCGGGTCAACTCTGGTCAACTCTAGGTCAATGGTGACTAATTGTTGACTTTTGGTCAACTACTCAAGTTTAATGGAATTTGGGACTAAATTGGGTAAAGTGTTGACCCATAGTTGACTTTTGGTCCAAAAGTCAATCGTGGTCAACCGAGGTCAAGACTAGGTCTAGACGGCTATTTCTACTCATTACCAACCTCTACAACCTATATCCAAGTCCATCTTGGACTCGAAAACTCAATCAATATCCTATTTTACCCTTAAAAAGGGTAAAATTCTAACTTAGGCAATTATCAAGTTAGCCTACCTACGCTTGATATTTTGACCCGATCTCCTAGGGTAGTATGATACTAGCCTATAGGTTCATTACCTACCAAAATACCTAGGTAAAGTGGACATCCAGTCCATGATACGGCCCATTGCCGGTATCTTGAATATTTCAAGATACGCAATGGTACGGCGCGATACCGGCGCCCTACGACCCCGATTTCCACTCGGGGACTACCTTAAAATCTAATTCACGTATTCTAGGCCTACGCCAAGTTTTATCTCATTCTGATGCTCCGAGCTCAAATTCACTCTCCAACTCGACTCCCCTATAAAACTATTCTTCCTCTTTTCTTCCGAATCTCCTATTCCTCTAATCCTTCTTCTTCTAACTTCTTCTTCCTATTCTTCTAACTCTAATTTTCTTCTTAACCTCTTCCTTACTCTCCTTCTAATCTTTTCTAATTTCTTCTCTTCTTTTCCTAACTCCTTCCATTCTTCCTTCTACTTCTCTTTTAATCCTTTTCTTCTAACTTCTTCTTATTCTTTTCCTCTAATTCTTCTTCTAACTATCTAATTTCATATCTATATATATATAATATATATTATATATATAATATATATATATATATGGGGGGTTTATAGGGGGGTAAAATGGGACTAAAGGAGCTAAGGAGGGGGGGATTTGTGCCATTGCAGCAGCTGCTTGCTGCTACTGCTGCAGCTGCATGCTAAGGCTGATGCAGCTGCTGGTTCTTCTTCTTCT
Organism: Iris pallida; assembly: GCA_029216955.1. Classification (NCBI taxonomy): domain Eukaryota; kingdom Viridiplantae; phylum Streptophyta; class Magnoliopsida; order Asparagales; family Iridaceae; genus Iris; species Iris pallida. The sequence goes on from JANAVB010039216.1 coordinate 3,445,045, forward strand.
TCATCTTCTAACCTTCTTCCTACTACTCCCATTCTATATAATATATATATATAATTTATATATATTATATAATATAATATATATATATATAATATTTACTCCCATCTTCCTACTACTCCCTATATATTATATATATATATATATATATTATAATATATATATAGATATTAATATATATATATATATATATATATATATATATATATAACCATCTATGATATATATATATATATATATATATAGATGGTTATAATATATTATATATATATATATATATATATATATATATATATATATATATATTATATATATATATAATAGATATATATAGATGGTTATATATATATATATATAATATATATTATATATATATATATAGAGAGAGAGAGA